>OOFC01050654.1:132497-162063 GCA_900323345.1 Pseudochromis fuscus | reverse complement strand
GGATGGATGATGGATGGATGGATGGATAGAAGGATGGATGGATAAAAGGATTGATGGATGGATGGATGGATGGATGGATGGATGGATGGATGGATGGATAGAAGAATGGATGGATAGATGGATGGATGGATGGATGGAAGGAAGGATGGATGGATGGATGATGGATAAAAGGATTGATGGATGGATGGATGGATGGATGGATGGAAGGATAGAAGGATGGATGGATGGATAAAAGGATGGATGGATGGATGGATGGATGGATAGAAGGATAGAAGGATGGATGGATGGATGGATGGATGGATGGATGGATAGAAGGATAGAAGGATGGATGGATAGATGGATGGATGGATGGATGGATGAAAGGAAGGATGTATGGAAGGATGGATGGATGGATGGATGGATGGATAGAAGGATGGATGGATGGATGGATGGATGGATGGATGGATGATGGATGGATGGATGGATGGATGGATGGATGATGGATGGATGGATGGATAGAAGGATGGAAGGATGGATGGATAGATGGATGGATGGATGGATGAAAGGAAGGATGTATGGAAGGATGGATGGATGGATGGATAGAAGGATAGAAGGATGGATGGATAGATGGATGGATGGATGGATGGATAGAAGGATGGATGGAAGGATGGATGGATGGATGGATGGATGGATGGATGGATAGAAGGATGTATGGAAGGATGGATGGATGGATGGATGGATGGATGGATGGATGGATGGATAGAAGGATGGATGGATAGATGGATGGATGGATGGATGGATGGATGGATGGATATGTCAATGGATTTGGTTAAAAATCTACACACATACACATGATAATGTCTACAGTCCGAGTCAGTTTGGTGTAAAAATCAGGTTGATCTAAAACAGACACATGTACACAGATTATGCCTTGGCAGAGGTTTATTCTTATAATCATTTATGGATTTACTCTATCTAGTTAGTTTTGAAAATGTATTAAATTTGATAAATTTGTAAATTTATTGAAATCAGTGTCTGTACTAACTTAACAAAAGGAGCCTGCATGAGTATCATATATTAAAATAGTGATCGATATATGCCCACAACTAGATTTTGAGAAGCACAACTACAGGATGTGATGAAGAAACTAAGAATAAAACAGACACAGGGAGGAAGCAAATTAGGTGATGATGAACAAGGAGGAGTATTATGGGGAAACCTGACTGGAGGCGTACTGTACAGAGGTGGAGGAGGAAGATGCAATTCCGAATGTTGTGAGTCTCTCAACACAGCCTTTCCTCATCATTTATTAATCTTCTGCTAGAATATTCATCCACCCTGGTACAGCACCATTCTCCTGGAGAGAGAGAGAAATTAATAGAGCTCTGTATCATCCTGACACTCAACACTGTATTACAGTCTTTGTTATTACAGTCACTTGAATGTCATCCATCATCAACCAACTCCTTTCCATTTCCACTTGTCTGCTTATTTCATGTTTAGTGTTATTTGGATCACATTTTTCTCTGTAAAGGGATTAAAAACGAAGCATCCCGGTCTATGACCCACACTGTGGTCTTAAAGGAGCTGTGACATCACTCACATGAACCTCACAACCGTACTCCCACTTGAGTACTTCGGTAAATCCTGCTCATATTTATGTTTAGTATTTTTATTTCCTGCTCTTATTTATATTTATGAGAAAGAAGCCAGCATCAATTTCGTTGGAGTGAGCATAATGACAGTAAAGATATTTCAGATTTGAATCAACCTCAGAGTGGTGCTTCATCCATCTGCATGTTACTGGTAGCATTTGTGGATGTTTAGCTTTTTAAAAAGGCAACTTTCAGCTGAAGACCATTTTTTGTGGATGGCTGCATTTGCAAATCAACCAGTCCTGTGCAGTGGTGTGTGCTCAGCCTGACATCTACTATGCTTCGCTTATTCTGATTAAATCCATCTGAAGATGAAGGGAAGGACAAACAATCATTAGTGTGTACGCTGGCTCTGTGATACCATACTGTGAATGTTGGGATAACTAACCTCTAAGTCATGGCAGAATTTGATGCAGTGCTATGAAGTCAGACACATCTGTCGTCACATATGCTGTTGACTGTGGGAGGGAGCCTGTGTGATGTGTCTTTCTTCTGCTCTTCTTAGGGACTGTGATCATCTGAATAATTCTGGGGTACAACAGTATTTTGTGTATATATGCACTTGGCCTGCGCATATAAACATCACAAAATAGCTTTAGCATCCCAGCTGACACTGGGTGAAAGGTGGGTTACACCCTGGACAGATTGTCAGTCTATCGGAGGGCACACAAACAGACACACAACCGTGCACACTCACACCTACGTTTCACCAATTAACCTCACAAGTATGTGTTGTGAGAGGACGCTGGAGTACCTGGAGAAAATCCAGTCTGGTCTCCAATAAGACCAGAGCTGACCTTTGACTCTCATCCATGTTGGACAGTGTCCTCGGACTCAAGGGTCAGACCTGCCTCCTCACTCCTCCATTTGTAACTGTGGTCACATCTGGCTCCAAAAAACGAACATGGGGACGTTCAGAAACGTTGCAAAACTCCTGTCTTCAAAATGTCCACAGTCCAGCGGTGATATCACATTAGCTTTGTCCATTCCTGTGTAGCCTGTGGGTGTGGTAAACAGGAGAGACGGTGTAGACTGAGAGACACCTGGTGGGTGGGAGGGGTGGTACAAGAAAAACAAACATGGATTCAGAGTTTAGCTGTGTTAAATACTCTGTATTGGCAAGTACCTCAATATCAGTGTTGGTAGTAGTGTTAAAAAAAAAATCAATTGCTGCCAGATTTTTTTCATAATTTTTATTTTTGCGTTATTGCTTTTTTACATCATGGCCAGGGGACTACAGATGAAAACGAGGCTTTTTGGCTAATTCTGGCTTTTTTAACCATGTGTAATTATATTGTCCCCTTACAAATAAACCAAAAACCAAACCAAACCAATAAACTATTTAGCTAACCATAGCAGCTCAGGTAAGTCTGGCCCTTTTGCCACTAGATAATGACTTTGATAAAAATATAAAATGTAAAACCCTTCAAGGGAAAAAAATATGAAGATAAAATCTGAATCCTCCACAGCCAGGATTAAGTGTGCAATATTTGCCAGGATGTAGCTGCTTACAATCAATAATGTTGGACAGTTAGTCTGAATCTCATGTGGTAGAAAAGCAGAGTTAGAGACTAAATATCAGAGCAAAGGAGTAATGTTGTGCACTAGAAAGAAGAGCTTTTCATCACTTCACTGACCGCTGTAGACTGATAAGAGAAGGTCAGAGGTCAAATACAGGATATTGAATGTTGACCAGTGAGGATTAAGTATCAGGTGAACCTCCAGCTAAAGGAGAACCATTTTATCCAGGGCAACTATGTTGATGCATAAATACTTAAGTGACTACGTAGCAAAAGGATCTGCAGTGTCGTTTTGGAGTGCAGCAAAAACACCAAATACAGAGTGATGTGATGTAAGGGGATTCAAATGAGAGCCGCAATAATCCAGATTTGTGTCATCATGGGATCAGTGCTGCTGTTGGCTCTGTTTTGGTCAACCAGCCCTGCTGAGCCCTGTCAGGCTCTTCTCTGTCCTTTCTGTCTCTAATGATCCTTCACTCTATCCTCAGAGACGGTGAAATTAATACTCAGCACATCACAGTGAAGGGGCCGAGGCAATGCATCTATAAGCTGCCATCTTTGCATTGATTCATTTCTCCACTGACCTGACCTTTCATAAAACCATGACAGTTGCCTCAATGACTAATTTGTGCATGCTGATAGAACAAAAACACCCCCAATTAAAATGCTATATATCCTATATACTACAGTCGATATCCTCAGAACCAGTGAATGTCAATCTTTGGAAAGCAACAGAGGAGATATCTAAGGTAGACAGTAGGTGTTGTATGGACAGGGAAGCCAAGAGTCATCTTCACTTCTGTTGTTTGATTTTTCTGTTATGTTTTTGTGCCTCGGTCCCTTCAATGTGATGTGCTCATTTTTGTACAAGTGACAAATGTGTAGAAACTTATCTTCCATCGTAAGAAGTGTAATAGTTTCTGCTCTGCTCCTGGATGTTTGTCGCATATTGTCTCATTCATTTCTTCAATTTAAAAGCATGGAAACTTTCCAAGAAGCCATTAGATCTTAAGGCACATGGGCTGAGTGTTTTTGTGTGTGAGCGGTTTGGATTTATAACTCTTAGACAAAACTCTCATTTCCTGCAGCCATGTTTACATTTATGTTTCTTATGTATTACGCTACAGCAGTATCCAGTTTTCTGTTTCAAGGCTCTGAAACAACTTCTACTTAATATACTTTATATTTTTTACTCTTTTTTTGTTAATGATCCTCCTTTTATGTGTCTTTTTTTCAATTCACACCTTCATTTGGTTTATACATATGATAATTTTGTGTTTTGATGAAAAACCCAGAAATACACTTCTTGTGAATGCAATTATTTCTGTAGAGTGGTGACTTTATTGCAATGTATTACAGTGGTTTATGTTAATTGGGTGACATACCAGTAATTTGCACAAACAATAGTAACCATTTATCCTACCTGCCACAGCCTTTTATCTTCCTTCACCTCTTAATATATACTGTGTATTCATGTATACCTCATTCAGATAATAGATTTGGACCATTGTTCTGCTCTGATTAAGTTCCTGGAAATATTGTTTAGAGAAATAACTTTGGACAAGAGTTAAATGTCAGTATGGATTGAAACCAAAGTTCCTCACAACAACTTAAACTAGATCATTGTAGGAAAAAAAGGTCCAAAATGTAAGAATATTCAAATGTATTGCTGCCAGATTTGACCAGTTATTAAATCAAAGGGGTAATTTACTTTTTCCATGAATACTGTGAATGGTAATGGTTTCTAGATGTGCTATAAAAACTCAAACTAATGCAGTTTGTCAATGTTTATACTTGAGACTTAGATTAAATGTCATTTGCATTAGAACCTAGAAACTTCCTTCTTTTTGTTACCTGAAAATAGGCTTAATATCTTTGGGTTTTTTGTTGTTAGATGTCTCACAACAGTAATATAATCAAAGGATAAGATTATTAACAAGGTGTATTTGACATGCAGTCAATATCCTGTGAATTCTGGCAACGCACAGAGGTCTTTTTTTTAAATTCCCTGTTTTTTTAATTTCAAGAGAATTTGACTCATTAATGGTACATTCCTAAACCCAAACCCTAAGCCTCATCATAATACTTTATGTGAAAGTTTAGCGACTTTGACCTTTCAAGGGGTGTTAGCGAGTCTTGGTATTATTATGATCATAAAATCATGTAATAAAAATCCTTGAAACTGCTTTTGAAGGGAGAGATGTATATATATATACATAGAGAGAGAGAGAGAGAGACGACTGTGATCAGGTCTACTGTTGGATGCCTGCTGATAAACCAGGGCAAACATTATGAACACAAAATGCAGACAAAAAAACATGTTCTCCATCTTGTAGGTACATCACCAAGACACAGCCAGTACCAAACAGAAGCACTGTTCCTGCTTGGCACAGTTTCCACTGAGCAATGTGAGTGAGATTTCCCCAAAGAAATCTAGGTTTAGCAATCCGCACTCTTAAAATAGCTTTGAATCATACATTATTACACAGCAGGCCTGCCTCCTCTGTCAAACTGCACTTGCTGCTGTGATTGTCTTCTTGTTTTCTCTGAGCTGCCACATCCAAAAAGATTCCCTCGCCTCATTAGCATAGGTTTATTGATATGAGGAGACTCAAAAATATTTCTTTGTTTTTCCAAAGTAAAAGCACACACACAAACTTTGATAGTGTCATGAAGTATGAATGTTTAAAGGACTAGTACGGGGAATACAGAAAACATACAAAGCTGCTTGCGGAGCATGTGTTTGTGTGTAAGTGGCCAGATTTCAATCTCCCAGTCTAACTATGTGCCCCCTGGGTTCAGTAAAGCATAAAAGATGCTGAGAGGTGTGACATCCTGCTGATACTTCCACTGCTTCAGGAGGATTGATGTGACAATTTCACACATGCAAGTGCACACACATGCACACACCACTCTCAGGCAGTCAGCTGTAACAAACTACTGTGCTGAAGATCTGAGACACACACACTTGTGCACACACAGATAAGCAAAATGTCAGTGCAACATGAGGTGAGACTGATAATCAGAACCAAGCCTCTGTGTGTGTGTGTGTGTGTGTGTGTGTGTGTGTGTGTGTGTGTGTGTGTCTAATGTCGTGTCAGTAGTGATGCTGCTCCTCTGTGTGGCCGAGCAGCCGCTGTCTCACTGATTAATCCTCAGCCTGTCAGCTGGCCAGCAATGATACTGAAACCAAACAAAATCTCACACAAAGCTTAGCAGCGTTCTCTCATGGTCCTTTTTAGGATGTGCAGGCGTGCAGGTTGACTTCACAAATAGAATCACTGCAAAGCAAAGCAAAGTAAAACACTCAACCGTGTTGTTTTTTCACTGCACTGGCAAACAGCAACCAATTGGAAACCTGAGGAACAAACGTGTTTTTGTTTTCAAGTTAATTATAGTCAGCACTTCAAGTGTGTTGTATTTCAGTCACAAATGTATGTAGTCTCACCACTCACAGGTGTGGAAAAAGGCAGGTTATGGCTGATGGAGTGTGCACAGTGGTGTGAGCAGTGAAAGCTGATGAATATTTTCCTGCAGTTTTCCCAGAGGCTGAGTGTGATTGACCGAAACTAGAAGTTATTGTGTGTGCCTGCCACCAAACTGTATTAACTGACCGCTCAGCCTGTCTGTCTCTCAACAAGATAAGGGGATATTTCTCAGCCCAATATTGCCTGCTCCTTTCTCCGCCGTCACTGAATACAATGACCATCACCACATCCAATGAATATTATTAGCATTTTTTTCCAGGATCCTGTCAATGCAGAAGACAGCTTTGTGGGAGTAGGAGTACATGCTGTGTTTGCTGTGGTCTGATATCTGAGCTGAGGCTTTAAGAATAGAGTCGATGCTGTGGTGTATTGTCCACCCCAAATGCAATTATGAGGCAGCTGTCAAACATCCGTTATAGCCCGTCATTAACAGGAAGTCACCTGGCTCAGCTGTTTCAGGCTGCTGCTGTTGTTTTGATTTGAAAGGACTTGAAAGAGGTTAAGAGAGTGAAGGCTTCTGAGAAATAACTGCTGTTGATTAAACGTTGACAGAGAATGAGGATTAGGAGTCTGAGGAGAGAAGTATCTCTGGAGAGGCTTTGGTAAGAAGCAGGACTGAAAGTCATCTCACGGAGGATCAGGTGGAGCATTGTGTCAGCTGCAGAGCAATTCTCACCTTCATCTCTCTAAACTTTAAGTGACAATCTCAGAGCAATGACAGCTTAGAGCAGCAGACCAGTCTGGGATAGTGTTAGTGTCCATTCTGCTCTGTGGCTTTTGTCAAGATCTGAAAGTGTAAAATAATTACTTTTTACCCTGTGACATTTTGTGATTTTATTTAATCCAGAGTTAAAGCAATGTTCTTACAGCCAAACAAAAAAAATAATCAATTCAATAACATACTGTAATTTTCCATATTTAAAACAGTTTGTAGATTTTGTTAATATTTAATGTTTAATGGAGGACATCTATGCATATAGCACTAGACATTGTAAAAATATATTTATTTACTCATTTTGTTGTGAAAACATCATTAATTATACATGATATCTGTTAATTAACAAACAAATCCTAAAATTACAAAAAATGTAATATTTGTGAAATCATGATATATTTCTGTAATTCTGAAGTTGTGAAAGTTTTAATATACAGTCAAATTTCATAATTCTATTAATATTTTTGTTCTCGGTTCAATTAAATTTGAATCACCAGGTTACTGATTCAAAGTTATGATTCACCTGAAGAATTTGCTATGATTACAAGAGGTGTTGGGTTGAAAACAAGATTTTTTGTAGTGTCATCAACATAGTACTTTTCTGAAACTTTTGAAGTCTTTGCACAAAATCCCTGGAAAACTGTCAAATATTTTAAAAAATCAGATTTTTAGAAGAAAATATAAAATATTCACACCATTTATTTATAAGATTCATTCTCGTTACAGCAAGTCTGCAATTCCAGCAAGTAACAAATAGATTAACTGAATGTCAAGTTATGTGTAAAACACAGGCCTCAAAGAAATAATATTGCTTTTTGTAATCATAAAATACATTAATACAATACAATTTATCCTGATTATTTTTTTTTAAAGTTATTTTCTTAGTTTCTCTTTTCGACATGCAGAGCTTAAACAACAAACTAAAATATATCATGTATATTTTTTTGTCACTCGACATTTTATCAGCAACCAGAACAAACAGCCATCAGTTTTAATTCGCAACATCTCCATAATCTTTATCCTCTTCTTCCTTTATTTGCCTATTACACTGATACCCTTACTGTCAGATTTCAGTCTATTTGGAGGAGAGCAGTGTGGGAGGATTTCTCATTACATTCAAAACAAAATTATCAGTGTATGCAGTGGTGGCATGCTCAACATGAATGGGTGTTAGAGTGATGTTAAGGCTGTTGCTGTTTTCCCCTAAGTTCATAATTTTTATATTACAATACCTTAATGCCTTTTATCTGTCTCACTCTCTTTCACTTGTTCTCTCTCATCAGTAACCAAACCCACTCGACAGCTTCAATTAAACCTTGTGAATTTGCCCCAGTATCTGTCTCCCTGTGGGGCCATTTATCTGTGCTTAGCTCCCTGCATGCCGGGCTTGTCGGCCAGCAATCTTTAGAGTTTTGTATGTTCTTTCCAAAAATGTAGGTCAACCTAGAACTACGTGCCACCTGGCCGGACCACAAACTGGACTATTCACTGGGAGTTATCCAGGGTGATCGTGGCTTTCTCAGGTTGCATCTAGATGCAACAAGTGTGGTGCATAAACACTAATCAGCCACAACATTAAAACCAGCTGCCAAATACTGTGTAGACCCCCTTTGTGCTGCCAAAACAGCCCCGATCCTTTGAGTCCTAGACACCAAAGGACCTCTGAATGTGTGCTCTGGTTTCAGGCTACAAGACATTAGCATGAATCTGACTTGTTTTTCCAGCATGTGTTTGAGATGTGGATTATTTAGAAGCAAAGTCAACACCTTGATCAAATGCAGTGTTGCTCAGACTATTACTGGGCAACGTGGCACGGCACATTATCCTCTTGAAAGAGGCAACTGAAATCAGAAAATACTGCTGCCATGACATGGTCTGCAGCGATGTTTAGTTTGGTGTTTTATCTACATGATTGGAAGGATCCAAGACTTCCCACAGCATCACACGGCCTCCACTGGCTCCATATATTTTAATCCTGCTGCCATCTCTGTCCGGGGACATACATTCATCAGATCAGACCACCTTGGTTGAGTTCTGATGTTCACATGGATATTGTAGGCACTTTCAGTGATGGACAGGAGTCATCATGGGCACCTTGACCAGTCTGTGACTACACAGTCCCATACACAGTGAGCTGTACTGTGTGTTCTGATGACCTTCAGCATCAGTGTTAAGGTTTTCAGCTATTCTTGCTTCAGTAGCTTTTCTGAAGGAATGAAACTTTTTTGTCTGAATGATCACAGGCTGGTTGAAAACAGAGCAAATAGGTTTAAAAATGAACAAAACATGGAAAAAAAAATATGAAGGTGAGCAACTGACTGCATGTGACTGCAGCATGCAGCTGGCACGACAACATCCTCTAACATGCATCTCCTCCCCCCCTGGGGCTTACAGCAAGTCACCAAGATACCAGTGAAGCAAACATCCTCAGTGCAACTCAGGAGAATACCTGTCTAAATCCAGACTAGTGGTCCTGTGAGCTTAGGCATAAGACAAGCAGGTACCACATTCACCATCTGAACACAAATTATAGCCGAGTCTGACTCATACTGTGAGTTTAACATGAATTTTGTCTCCACTGGATGTTCTTTGATTTTAATGCTAGCAAAAGATCCGTAGAGGAACCAGACTGTTTAAAATGAAAATCCATCTATTAGTGATAAAAATATTTCATTCAGAACCACAAATTCAAAGCCTCACAGTGGCAATAGAGCAAAGATCGTCGTCAGATCCATTAAGGCTCATCCTCTGGATACAAAAGGAGAAAAAATAAACTGGCACACATTTCTTTCTTTACAATATCAATGCTCATGTCTACAGTTTTATTTAGGTGCAGATTTTATAGTATCCTCTTTATTTGCCATGATGGCGATCCATTTGTCCCCTTTTTCCTCCTTAAGTCTTTAGTACTCCATTTCCCCTTGGAGATCAATAAACTATTCTGATTGTATTGGAGGCCATTTTACACTAATGTGATTCTGTATGGAGGCTTATAGCTTGTGTTTTTATACCTCTAAAATATGGCCTTCTGATACTGGGCTGCACAAAACACAAAAACTGCCATCTGATGGATGCTGAGGCAAAAAAAAGAAGAAGCTATATTAGCACAGTGTAATTGTTTGCATAACATTGTTTGAAAGTGTGCACGCATGTTTATTCTGTACAAGAATTGTTTATTTATTTATTCTTGTTTGGCTGAGCAGGTCCTCCTCGGGAGACTGAGCTGGAAAACAAAGAGTTGCCATGGTAACAGTCAAGGGTGAAGGAGGAGGGTGTGTCTGTGGTGTTGTGCTTGAAGTGGCAAAATGGACATTGGCAGGCAGAATGGCGGGGGAGCGAATGATGCGTTCTGTGGTCCTACTCCTTTTATGCTGCTCACCAAGTTGCTGCCTTCTCCTCTCTTCCTGTCTCCCACATATCTCTGTTGTTGTCATCCTGAAGTGAGTGGGAGACTGAGGAGAACAAATTCTGAATCTTAATGAGACAGAGATGAGAAGAAACTCATTTTCCCGCTCTGTCTCTCTCTGATTGTATGTCTGTTCTTTATTTACAAGCCGCATAACTAGACATGATCAGTATTACACAATTCATCTGCATATGTTTAATGATGTGGAAGTGCTGTAAGGGCAATTTAACGCTACTCAGCTACACATACAAACTCATGTGATCAGAGCTGACACTTACAAAGATGACAGATGAGTGGCAGGCAGCGGTTATTATGTCATGGACCAGAGAAGACTCTCCCCATCCTGCTTGGGTTTTCTCCTGAGTTTAATGTGTCATAATGTGTCCAGTGATATAACACAGCTGGTTTTCTGGGGGAAAATATACACCTGGGGCAATAACAAGTAGGTATATTGATTGCAACAGTGCAGTGCTGCTTACAGTAAAAGAAAATGTGGCTGTATTGGTTTGTAGTGGACACCAGAGTGAAAAGGACTGAGGCCTGCTTCTTTCTAGGTTTGCAGTTATCGGTCAGAGCAATGCTTCACTAAAATAGTTCATAAATGCTTCATAACCCTGCTGATACACGGCCTCTCTTCTTTGTCACATATTGTTTCCCCTAAATTAAAGATAAATACAATGATTAAAACAAAATATGTTGAATACCAAGCTAGTAAATATATGTATACACAGTAATCCCTCACGATATCATGCTTTGACCTTTGTGGCTTCACTCTATCGCGGATTTTATATGCAAGCATATCTAAATATATATCTTGGATTTCTGCCGACAGTGGGTCTTTTTATTTGTGGTACACGCTTCCTCAGGTGGTTTGACCAGTCGATTTCATACACGATGTCATGTTATTGAAAAACTATGTGAATTCAACTGTAACTTCCAGCTTATTTATCATAAATCTGAACACTCCACCACCTGTCCTAGCTCATGGCTAACTGTGCCGCTACCTGACGTTACGCTCCTTCGACTAACTGCCGTCATCACTGCTCATCTCTGTAGTTCTCTATCACCACACATGTGATGCTATTGGCAGATGGCGGATAAGCTACCCAATCAGAGCATGCAGTTAAGTATCCTGGATGCTGATTGGCTCAGATTGACCCAAGCATAAACACTGTGTTTACATACATAATTTCAACAAATCTAACTTAATATCTAAGAGACCATAAATGGTTTATACTGTATAACTGTACAGGAAATGTTTATAAGAGTGTAGGAGGGCTTTATAACCGCTTAGAATATATAAAAATAACCATATAAACATATGGTTTTTACTTCGCAGATTTCATCTTTCACGGAGGCAACCATTACTGTATATATATATATATATATATATATATTTAAGGCTACATACAAAATGTCACATTCACAAAATTTAGCTCACTGGCAGCTAAAGGATGTTTGTCATGTTGGCAATGTTTTCTAGAAATATTTTAAATATTTTTGTTATTGTGTCTCCAATTAATACTGCCAACATGAAAACTTGGGTTAATAGTTTCCTTTTGCATGTAGAGTGCATCAATGTTGCAGAAAACATGTCAAAAAATGAGACAAAGAATTAATTTCCAATCAGTGACTAAGATGATCAAAGCAGCACACATAATATATTTGGATCAAAATCTTTGGAATGGACCTAGCATGAAGAACATGAATATTAGCGTAGCACTTTAAACAGGTAAATTACATAACCTCCCCAATAACAAATGTCACACATTAATAAGGCACCTTTTGTGATACTGATTTATAACAAATGTGAGAAAACATCTTCAAAATTCTAAATAATGTTTAATTTCTACACATTGAGTAAAATGTAATAAAGTAATGAAGTAATGTATGAAAAAAAGTGCAATAAACCAGTAAATAAAAACCTAAATAGCAGCTGTTAAGTAGTAATTAATTGTAGTAGTAATTCCTTGATTCTAACTTACATCCCTGGGATATGATTACAGTGAAAGTGCATAAATAAAAACACAATTATTGATCAGAAGAAACACTGTTTTTTCTCTCAAACATCAAAACTGGGAATGTAAAAAACTTAGTTATCGCTATATCATGGATTTACCAGAATATCCTCTCAGTTAAAATATTTGTATTCCAAGGGCATCAGATATTTTTTGGCCATATTGCTTTTAATAAAGAATGTTATATCTGATAATCTTCAGTCTATGTAGTTCTGTTCTGTCTCACCTTTCTCTTCCCTGTTGAAGCCTGACTAATTCACTGGTGTGATCAGAGGTCACAACTCAGAATTCAATGCAGAGAGACATTAGTATTCCTGAGGCCCACACTCTGACCAAACCATCTGCTGCCATCGGACTGTTTCTCTCACCCTCACTCTGTTCCCCAGCCCTGCTTTTAAGCATATTCACACAAAAACACACACTCTCACTCACACTCACATGCACGTGCAGACTTTTAATATGTGTCTGCCAAACAAGGGGAGTGTCTGAGCGTAATTTAAAGCTTTATCTTACTGTAGCTGAAGCGTTTTGTGGCAGACATGAATAGGTCTGTCTGTGGAGACAGCCCTGCACAAGTGGTCCCCAGCTGCAACTCAAAGCAGACAAATGGGATACTGCAGGCAGGCGAGCTGGTATGCTGCTGTTAGTGCTGCCTGTGTGTGTGTGTGTGTGTGTGTGTGTGTGTGTGTGCGCACGCCAAGCCTTTTTAGGTTATGAAGGTAACAGCTTGAATCAGGGCCTACATTTCAGTGCATTTGTGTGGGACACAGATACTTGGTGTGTATGTGTGCGCAGGTGGCATACAGAAATAAGTGTACAATGATTGAGCCAGCTGGATTTTGATTTCTTTTTGCACCAGACACCAATTTATTTTTCTGTAGCCACTGCATTTCTTCCATTCAGGCTCCCATTAGTCTGGAGCATATACCTGCAGAGATTAGCCAGAGGACAGGGAAACAACTGGTCTGGGACAGACTCACCTGAGGTCAGTGTTTTGAAGGTCTTGTAGCCAAAAGCAGCAACAACAATGTGTTGACACAGCAACATTAATTTAACGTATTTGAGTTTATTGTAAGTATTATTATAAGTAGTAGAGCACTCATAAGCTCAGCCTCAATCTGAGGTCAAGCTCAATGTTCAGCCAACTGTGAAAAAACACCTGCCCCAAATTCAAAGACTAAAGAAACAGCTCATCAAAAGCATGGAGTAGACCAGGAGTCGGGGAGAATATAAAAACAGCCTCAAGAAAAAAATCAAAACTCATTTGCGATTAAAGTTAATGACTCAATCCAAAAGATGTAATGTACCAAAAAATTGGTCTGCAATTTATGTTGGAAATGTACTGGGAAAAGCCTAAAATGTCTCAACCACTTCTGTCTTGGCTAAATTAGATGAAGGGCATGGTTAATGCCAGTTTCAGCTGTGACCATGTTCCTTTATATTGCTTCTACCTAATACCTAGTATCAGCAAACCTTTCCTATTTGACGATGCACAAACCACACAGACTATACGAGGGCCATCTGACACCAGATATTCACATCCACTCAGAAAATTGCAATTCAGTCGTCTGAGTTTCTCTAGACATCCCTACAGAGAGACAAACAAAACCAACTAGTAATTTTCATGCCACTATGAATTCAATAAATCTCAAATTGGGAATGTGTTTGGAAATTAATTGCAGCTGACTCTCAAGCTTCTGCTTTGTCTCATATGTCATATTGAAGAATGGAAAATAAAGAAGTGAGAAATATGGAGAAACCGTGGTAAATGTGAGGCATCATTGATTCTGTGAGGCTGGTCCATCTCATCTACTTTGAATAGAGCTACCTGTGTGGCACCTGACTGTCAACCGCTGGCTGAAGGCTGTTTTCCTTTATTCACTAAGACACTACACTAGATCGGAAAATCTGGTTGTGGGTTTGACAGGTAACTGGCAGTGTGCTCAGAAGCAAGGCAGCAATCCTCCAATCAGCTGTTCAGCAGCTGTGAATGTAGCAGCAAATTTCCATCACCCTGAACTGTAGCAGCAATAATGAAAATGTCCTCCTGATGTGTTATCCCAATAAGGGTATTGATTTGAGTGTGTTGCAGCAATTGATAGTTATTAGCATTGTGCTTGTGATGACAAACAGTGGAATTCAAGTGAAAAACCATTATTGATGCAGCAAGTGTAAAGTATTTGGAGAAAAATCACATACAAATCAAGGGCTAGTTGTTTAAAGACCAAGAAACACAAACAAACTGGAAGATTATAAAGGAGAAATCTTGTACAAACTACTGTGCGTTCAGAGACATTGTGCCACATCCTCTGTGTATAAACACATCCTCTGTGTGCCACAATTCATGCTAAATCCATCCTAATGGTACTAACCAGGTGGGACAGCTGCCCTGTGTGTGTTGTTTTGATGGCATTAACATTTATGTACAAATACATGCAAATTGAATAAACACAGCCAAATCTCACATAAAAGCCGCGCCGAGCAGATTTTGGAAAAGCCACCTGGCTTGAGACTTACAGGATTTCCAAGATTACATGGCAATTTTGTCAGACCTCAGGAAGAATGACAAACATGGCAACGGTCGTGCAAAACCATGTGACTTGTGAATCTAGGAAGTCAACAAAGAGAGGGTCAAAGGGTATCTGTTCCCAGGGGATGCAGTTACCCATAGTTACCAATCCCAGCCCTGAGCTCCAGGGAATCGTATGAGGCGGGGCAGAGCTCATACATGAGGATGCTGGGATAAAATGTGAAGGAAGAGGGAGGGAGGAGTCACAGAGGTGCATGCTGTGTAGCAGCTGGTGGGGGATGGGAGGAGCAAGAAGCATGAGGGAGAGGAGGGCGAATGGGGCCGTTGTTACAACAGATCGCTGTTCTATTGTAGATCACAAAGGACTCCAGGTAAGAGACACAGTCAGTATATTGTTTCTTAGATGTTTGTTTTAAGTCATTGCCAAAAAAAAATTGATTGAAAAGAAAAAAAATTTTGAGGTGTCTGAAATGATGAACAAAACTGTTTCAGTGGAGGAACATGTTGCTGTGTTTCATCAGGTGTGTTGATGAGTCATTTGATCAGTAACCATCATGTTAGTTTGGTTGTTTGGGGCCCAGTGCATGTCTTTTGTGTCCACATTTTCTGTCACTTGAGGAACAGTTAACTGCATGCATACATGTGTGTGCACACTCCTATCTGGCTTTGGGTTTTAGGGGAGATGTGTTTGTGCCAGGTTGAGCAGAGATAATTAACCAGTATAATGACTGGTGATGGAAAATGTAATTACAGTGAAGGGAAATGGGGAGAAAACAGCAACAACACCCTGCTGAGGTTAGTTGTTCATGGAAACTGGATGACACTGGATGAGTGGAGTGAGTGACGGGCCACAGAGAGTGTGTTTGACAGAAAAGTACAGAACACACTTTAAAGTTATCTCTATTATCTTCTATAGTTATCTATTTGTTTTGTGGTTTAAATAGATTAGGGATTAAATGTTAAAATCACCAAATACTGGTGTTGGAGAACAAAAACCTACACAACTTACCAAAAGACAACTTCCACCTTTCAACTAAAGTGAAAATTACTGGATATACCTGGAGTAATGCTTTTAGGAAGCAGACATGAATTCACACATTTTCTTTGTTTTCTTTAATGTTTGTATTCTTAAGGGAGCAAACAAGAAGTCAGGTCTTCTCTGAGAGTAAGAAATATTTTGCTCTTCCTACCTGCACTATTTAACCAGCCTTCATTGACTATTCTCACTGAGTAAGCTGCAGACAGATCATCAGGTCTTGATAGACTGATCATCTGCAGTTGTATTACTGCACATGTGCAACACCTATGTGGAGATGACCTTTATTTAACTATTGATTCTTTTGTCAGGCAGTGTCCCATCAGGTTCATGTGAAGGCAGCGTGCTTAGAAAACCTCTGCTCTTTGTGTTTACAAGCTGAGCCTGAGCAACATACTGAGCCAGCTGCTGTGGATAAAGTAAACCAGAGATTGTCATCTTCAACTACTGGAATATATTGGAGTGTAAGGCACTGAAAATAAGGAGAAGGCAGTGTTTTATTAAGGGTGTACTGAATAGATGAATGGGTTTGATTAGAGATATCCAGTATATGCAGATTTGCCACTTTGATGAGGTGTGGTATCTGTCGTCCTGGCCTGTTGAAAGACAAACACAATGTTGTATTTGCTGTATAAGTTTGAAATCTAATGATTTTGTTTTATAAATGTGGAATGTTTTTCTTATAATACACCTGCATTAATAATAATTGGGTATGATGTTGCTCTAAAGATGTGCATCTGTTTCTGTCTCACAGGATAAAACCAATAACTATGCATGGCTTGTAAGCCCCCAGTCATGGCTCAGAGGAAGAGACCAGGGACCAGTGGAGGAAACAGTATGGCTGCTCCAGGCCCCGCCTCCTGTCCCGCTCCTCATCCTACAGAGTCATGTGATCTGAAAGCCATCCCCGCACGGCAACGCCCAGTGCGCTACCCCAAAGAGTCACATGATCCAAAACCCCTCCCTCATTCATGTAAGGCACAATATTCTTCTCCCAAGTCTCAAGATGTGGGCTGCAATCATCCAGGAGCGGATGTAGACACAGAGGTGGAGGTAAAGCGGTACAGCCACCAAGATGTCGATGCAGAAGTGGAGGATCAGAGGCCAACAACACCATCCACGCCTGAACATAACCACAATCAAGATGACCATGACCAGGCAGACTTCCATGGTGGAGCTGACAGCCTGGAGGATGACTCCAGCTCTGACTACATCAACAACACCTCAGATGATGAGGAAGACTATGACGATGGTAAGTGTGACAATGACCATATTCTAAGAACTTTTTTTTTTTGTACCCTTTTCATTTATTTTCCTTTTGAGAGTAGTTTTTTTTATTTTTTAGGATACTCAAAAGACATCTACAGCACTGGTTTAGCTCTTTATGTATTCTACACAGAGAGGCAAAAACAATAAGAATGTCTCCAGAAATAAAAGCCAGCCATCTAATAGCTATTGAGATATTTCAGTCTGAACCAGCAGGCCGCCATCCCTGGAGCCACACTGCTAGTACTGCCACTCTTACTTATCATGGCATTCTGCAGTGAATACGCAGTGCACTTGTACAAATAAAATGCCCTCCAACTATATTTTCCTTTGCAGCCTGACTAAAGTCCACATAACAATACAAATATAACATAGTAATTCTGTAATAATTGTGATATTAATTAATAATACTAAGAAAATGAAGTTTATAGCACTTGCAAAGCACAATTTGAACAGATTGCAACTCAATAAAAGCTTTTGTAAGGGGGGTGGAAACAAGGACCCAAACGGAGACACACGGACACAATAAGACTCGAGTTAAGGATTGAATATAACGCTTGAGATCATGTGCAGGATAAACAGCCAAAATAATCCAACAAAAGTAACTCTAAAATGGGGAGTAATCCAAACACAGATAAAACAAAAACGTTAACTAAAATATTCCAGATGAGCAGAACAAATCCAATATTCAAAAGGAGAGGGGAAAAGGGACAAAGACAGAAGTAAATCAAAGGAGACACACAAGGGAAAAAAACTTAACATCACACCAGGGAGACACAGACACAATGAAACACAGGGGAACATGAAACAAAACAAGAAACAAAAGGAGAACAAAGTAAAAACAAAAAAAAGAAGTAAAACTAAGAAACAACCAAAACCAAGTAAAAAGAAATGTGATTATGACAAAAACAAAAGACAGTAAAATGGTAAATGGAGTACATTTAGATAGCGCTTTCATGACCTAAGCTCGGTCCCAAAGCACTTAGAAGGCAACTCATTCACCCATTCACACACACACACACACACACACACACACACACCAATGGCTACCGAGCTGCCGAGCAAGGACACGTTGACATGGGGACAGGAGGAGCCGGGGATCGAACCCACAACCTTATGAGTCACAGGCGACCCACTCAAGCTGAGCCACAGCCACCCTGAGTAAAACAGAACTCACTGCATAAAACAGAATGCAGCATCTTAAACATCTCCCAGGAACATTATAAGACCAGAGATGAAAACGTAAGGGATCCATCTCCAACAAATACGTCAGATAAACAGCCAGGGACTAGTCCAAGAAGAGATTTAAAAACTAAATCAAATCTTAAAATCATTTTTAAATAGAAACTGAGCTATGGAAGGTATTTAAATAGTGTTGACTATGTTTAGTTTCAGTGAGAAAATGTGCAGCTTCATTTTTGATCATCTGGAGTCGAGTTTGCTGAAGATAAATGATTATGAGTCTCCCTTGGACAGACAGATTTCTTACCATTTATTAATTAATAACCCATAGATGTTAAGAACTGTATCTGTTTGTGATTGTCAACACCTTTCAGGATTGGCTGAAGAGGATGAGGGTGTGACTTACTATATTCGCTATTGTCCAGAGGACGACAGCTACCTAGAAGGTATGGACTGCAGCAGCCAGGGAGACTGCAACCACAGCCACAGCCACAGTGAGGGGGACTGCGCTGGCACCATGCAGCTGGGCGGGTCCCACACGGATGAATGCCAGGAGGCTGTGGAAGGGTGGGCTGAGGAGGGGGAGGGTGAGGGGGAGGCGAGAGAGGAAGAATGGGTGGAGGATGAGGAGGGGGAGGGGCCAGTGAGGGAAGAGTGGAGAGAAGAGGAGGAAGAGGTGAGGGAAGAGTGGAGGGAGGGTGATGAAGAGGTGCGAGAGGAGTGGAGGGAGGAGGGCCAGGTCAGGCAGGAGCAGTGGGCGGGACGAGAGAGGCACAGAGTGGAGGAGTGGGGCGAGGGGGAGGGGGAGGTCCGCTGTGAGGTGGTGGAGCAAGATCCCGATGAACAGATATACAATGGACGACCAGAACCCATCCTGGACCATCACCACCACCATCATCATTACCACCAGCCCGCCATGCAGGACACCCTGCACACCCACCGGGCTGACAGAGAGGATGAGGAGGAGGCAGAGAGCGAGGAGTACTGCCCCAACGAGGAAGAAGATGAGGAAGGCGACGAGGAGGAGAGACATGGTAGGGCCTACACAGGAGACTACTACGCCCCCGAAGACAATGGGAACTCAGTGCGAGTCTCTCCGTACCGTAGCCGCAAAGTGCTGGTGGTGGAGGGGGAGACAGGGGAGGAGGCCGAGGAGGACATTGACCAAATTGTTGCTGAGATTAAAATGAGTATGAGCATGGGGAGTCTAAGCAGCGGCACTGACCAAAGCCCAGAGGAGCTGGCCCAGGACCCCACGCCAAGCGAATACACTCACTCCAAGTCTGACGCAGTCCCCTACCCACCAGCTCACCACCATCACGACAGCAGGCCCAAGTCCCTGAACCTCCCGTCCATGCATCACAACAACCCTGATCTGCAGAGGGGCATCAAGGTGCATCCGCGCTCACCTGAAGACAGACAGAGATGGTCACAAGAGCAGGTGAGCTGTTTTTGAATGCAGGTTATAACACTAAGGGATGAGCTGTACATTTATAGGTCACACTGTGATTTAATTATAGGATGAGAAGTAACTGTGACTTTCATTTATTTTGTCATACGTGGTTCAGTGACAGGAGGAAAGTTTGTCTTGTTTAGCTAATTATTGAAAATATATATAGAGAATGTATTTTTACGTTCCTGTGCTGCACTTCTTGATTTCTTCCAAAAATGTGAAGCTAGGTCACTGCGATCCTAATGGAAAACATTATTTAAGTCAAATGTCCCACTGTACATCACTGAATCACTGAATTGGCAAATTAGAAGGTGAAGCAGACAACAGCAGTAATACAATATGGTCAGGGCCTGAGGAGAAGATGTGCTGTACATTGAGGTTGGTTTAAAGCTTCACTGCAGAGACTGGATGTGATTTAAAGAGTTTAGTGGTGAAGAGCTGGGGATGAGTTACATTTGACATGTTCCTGATTGCCGCCCAGAGAGTAGCTGGAGACTCACCCCTCCCCCATGTTACCTTGAGATGTTCCCCACAGTGTTGTTCTCCCTCTCACAGATCTGATAAATGCACCACACACATACACACACACACACTTTAAAGACACACTGATACACTCACAATGCATGCAGTGCTCCCCCGTTGCTCTGAAAGTCAGATGGTAAAAGGAGAACAGGGATAGTCTCCTGTGGGCAGCATGCTGACACACACCTGCTCCACAGTGGGCACACGTGTGCCTCCATTCGCTGTATGTATTTCATTTGTAGCTCAGAACTGGGTCACACAGTGTAACTAGATTAAATTGGAAAAATGTACAGTACACTGCAGATTCAGATGACTCCTCCACTCACTGGGATGATTTAGTCGTTTCATCCTTTGTTATCAAATGAAATGCCGCTTCAACAGTGCGGTGACACTAAGGTTCATCTCTTTGATGCAAAATGCAAACCATATTTGTCGTTAGATTTAGTAGGTCGCTGATTCAAAAGCCACAAGATGACACAGGCAAAAGCAAACTATATGGTCAAACTACTGTATGTGCATAACGTGGTAGCACTTATATCTTAAAACTTCAACACTAGATAAATATTCAATCCTTGAGTTGCAAGATGCAGTGAATATACCTAAACAAAAAAATCTACTGGTTCTAATGTTTTTCATATTATTGCTATTGTTTTTGTGTTTTCTGCCTTTTAATTAGAGAATCTGGAGAGATTTCCTCAGGATGATACAAATTATTTATTGCTGATAAAGACAACTGGCTGATATTACCTCGAGCTAAAGATACTAGAAAAGTAAACACCACATAATTTCAGTTTAACTTCAGGCAGACTTGAAAAGCATACAGAGGAGTGCAATATCAGGAGCTGCCGTCCCCTCATCTTGTGAATGCGATTATGGATTAAAATTGATGATGCTCATTTATTGATGATATAGTTCTATATGTAGCCTGTTTTTGAAGGTACACAGTTTAACTGGATTCACTTGGGATTCTATACATGAATGCAGTTTTGTAGAACATCACAGTTTAGAAATTGGTCCTACCAAACAACAACATGGATGTCATTAATTTAATGGTTGCTTGCACAACTGAGCTGAGCAGCAGGATGAATACCGATCAGGACTTTATTCAGTTCTGTTTTTACAAAGGAGGCTACGAATTCACAATTTTTTTGCTGCTACACCAAGGACAAGGAGGTTTTATTGGAGCATTTTACTTTAATGACTAATACAATTGTATGTGAAAGAGCAGTTGTGGTCTGCAAAATGGATATCCAGGGGAATAAAAGGGTGTTTTCCTTCTTGCTAATTAATGCTTCCTCATTTGCTCCGCTGTTCTCTGGTTGTACTTGTAAATTGATCGAGGTACGCCATCATCAGAGATGTTCCGCTCCCTTAAATACGTCTCAGAAGAGACGTGGAGTGAGGAGCGAGGGGGCTCAGAGTGAGGATTCATGGGAGTAAGTGTTGAATCCTTCAGCTGTAATCTGTTTATTGATTGGTCAGGTGATCTGCTGGGACAGTAAATGGATGTACCGGGCTGTTATGGAAATCAGCTTTATTCTAACATTGTTAATATTGCATGGGGTGGTGAAATCCCTGTAGAAATGACACTACCAGCAGGTACTTTAATGGTGTTCATTGTTAGTTACAAAAGAAAAAATATTGAATCTGAATCATGAATGCATCTTGAAAACATGCTGCTGTCAAACAGGCTGATAAAACACAAAGCTCTTCCATGTGCCAGCTGTTCGAACCCAGGCTGCTTGTGTTCACCCTCAAGATGATTTTGATTCATGTTATTTATAGGGCAATACTTCAAATAAAGAAACTCTGGTTTTCACTGTGTAAGCAAAAAGTGACATTTGTTTTGTTGGTCCAGAGGGTTTTCACAGCCCAGGTCTGTCTCATACACCTTGTTCACAGCAAACCTACCTACATGTTCAAAGCCTCCCACATGTGAGTCAGTTTCCTCCAACATGAACCTCTGCGGCCCGACAGGCAGCACAAGCAGAAAGCAAATGTTTTCCCCTGTGTTTGCCTTATCTTACACAATAATACTCTTTCTTTCATCCAATTCCTATTCTTATTTGCTTGCACCTGCTCTTCTGTGTTGACCTGCCAGGTGAGCAATGGCGCAGAGCAACCCAGAAAACAGCAGCGGTCCGACCTTAACGTTCCCCTGGAGAACAACAACGTACCAGAGGTATGTTCAATATTCTGTTGCTGCGTTTCCCTCATTGTCCTTTTATCTGTTGCGAGGTCGTTTGTGCTTTAGACAGAACATATTGTTGTTTATGAGTGGGCATGTGTGTGTGACCATTTGAGTAATTGAGTAATTGTGTAAATACAACCTCAGCTCATGTCCTCTGCTTACGGCATGATAGCATCCTGGTAATTGAGCAGCCTGTCTGCTTGTGGTTTTATGAGAGCCATTTTTCACTGACATGTCTGCGGCGGATGCTTCCTTTACAGGCTCCGCCCACACCGCCTTGTCCTTGAGCAGAGTAAACTTTCTATATACGTTGAGAAGCAGCTGGAGGACTCAGTGAATCCACAAGTCATCTCTTATCTATAACTATCTTCTTCCTTGTTTACTTTCTCTCTCTTCTATGTCCCACCTCAATGTCAATGCAAGGACTTGACAAGATGATGCCTTTGAGCTCTTTGTGCTCTTGAGCAAGGTGCATAGATGAACTTTAAAAAGCAGTAGAAGTACTATAGATAAAATTCATCCAACTGTGGGCAATTTGTCTCAGAGCATCGCTACAAAATAATAGAAATGTCTAAATATCTAGGATGCCTATTCTAAGCCACAAAAAATTATTTTATCTTGCTGCGTTTGTCTTTAACCTTGAGTCTTTTGTCCATACATGACTAAACTCTGTAAACGTCATTGATCTTCTAAAGATAGTGACGTGCATATCTGCAGTCAGGTGGGCCCACGGTAAAAACTACCTTTTGCTCAAGAAAGTAATACTGAGGACAACGACAGAAGACAAAACGCTATTATCTCAGCAGTAGGGGAGGCTTCATAAACCACATTTTTAACATGTCATGTTTATTTTTCATTGCCAGGCTACTTGTAGTGTTCACACAGGATTTGTTGTAATGCCTGATTATAAAAAATATCTACCAGCTAAGCTAGTAGGAGTGTCTTGGACAACAAGAGGTTGTTTTTCAATCATGCTAGAAATATAAACCTGCTTTTATCACACCATGATATTTGTCAAATGATTACACAGGTGCATTAGTCAAGGCCTGATCATGTAACTAATAAATTAAATATATATTTCGCTGGCTTACATTTAGATATTCTGTACAATTCCTTGAAGTGGTGTATTGTCTTTGAATACAGTGTTGTCATTGTAAGCAGCAAATAATGTTGCCCCTAACAACACTGACACAGAGGATGAAACTGGTGTGGACTGGTTTAATTTGAGACTGTAGAGAAATACCCTATCTGTTGTGATCCTGTTCACTATCATTGATCTGCTGTGTCCTGTCTCTGTCTTCCAGCCAACAAAGAAAGTTGCCTCGTTCCCCAGCTTTGTCGATGGTAAGTTAATCTGTCTGCGCCTCTTTGGTGATGAAATCAAAATATTGTAATTACATGGAACAATTCCAAGTATTGCTTTGCCTTCACTCCCTCCCTCACAGACCTGATATAATTCTTCCAGTGCTACTTCCCTGCCATATTATTAGGACTAGGCAGGTCCTCAGCTAAATAATATATCATGGCCTTAGTTGCCTGTTTGTGCCTTCAGATCATTAAAGCAGATTGTGCTCCAAAGTGGCTGCCTGAGAGTCCTCATCTGCATATCACAGACACAGATTAATCCCAGCTCCCACCAGCACCACACCTCCATCAGCTCACAGTCAATGATCGGCACATCCAGCCTGCCATCACCGCATCTCCATCACCAGAGCAACAGCGCTTGGCTGTGCTTATTCACACAGCAGACTGACTGCAATGATTATAATACCTTCTCCACCACACACTTCATCCGTTCAGTCTAAACGTGCTCTGTCTTTTCCTTGTGTCTTTCTGTGAATCGGCGTCCTGTCCGCCTCTCCGTGGCCCAGTCCCAGGACCCTGCGAGCCAGAAGACCTGATTGATGGAATCATCTTTGCAGCTAACTACCTGGGCTCCACTCAGCTGCTTTCTGAGAGGAACCCCTCCAAGAACATACGCATGATGCAGGCCCAGGAGGCGGTCAGCAGGGTCAAGGTATTCAAAAGCATACCCACTAACACCCGACTGCACTGTCTCACACACACACACACACACACACACACACAGAGTTTGTGCTGCCCTGAAGATATTCACTGTTTGCAGTCAGACAGAAAAACATACGTTTTTTCGCTAATGATCTTGTTTGCTCAGGAGCAAACAGGAAGTGTCCCAGAACCCTCAGAAGCTTTACCTGGAGGGATTAACATCTCTGTAGTTTGTCAACATTAAAAATACTTTGAATTCCCGGCTGTTTATCCTTTGATTACACAATTCCTAAAATATTTTGCTCTCACTAATTTGCTTTGTGCAACCCTTGCTGAATCTGAAGTACCGTATAGAAAGCAGCAGTAAGTGGTGGTAACATCAACAACTATCAATGCACAAATGAATGTCTGTAGTAGTTGTATCAGCCTTGAGGTTGTGGTACTTTCTAAGCTATCAAGTAGTGAATAGGCACTCGAGTAGGGACTTTCTGGGACCCTGAAAATAAATTCAGATTGTGGTTCCCTAAAAGTTGTTGAAGTGGAAAACAGCTCAGAGCCTCTTCCTCTCCAGCTTATTCCTTTCTAAATGATTGTTGTCCCCCCGCCTCCTCTGAAGGAGCGTTTTATATGATGACTGTTCTTTCTGTTCTTCCCGGAGGTGCCATCGTAATGTTCCAGTCGTCTCGTTGTTGTTTAGACTGCACTCATAGCGCTCAAATATGCCAAAAATATATGACAGCCTTGCAGGACATAAGTCCAGCGACTGGCTTTGCATGGCTGATGCTGCATGTTTGATTGTATTTGTTGTGCAGAATACATTTCTCACACATCTGTACACATTTGGAGGGGGAAAAACGCATTTCCACAAACTCAAGCAAACAAACTCGGCTAATGCAGTTTATTGCTTGAATATTTTATCATTTGTACTCTATAGTTATGACAATAGTTATTTAAAATTTTTGTCCACAGTACTCCTAATGAAATTTACATGAGCACTAGTGTAGTTTGTGTCTGCAGCAGAGCATTAGAGTCATATATAAGGCATGAGTGGTCTTTTAGGGCAGCTAAACAACTTGGCCAGATTGTGCTGCAGGGCATGTGTTTGACACAGCCTGCTGGATAATGGGGCTGCTGGCATGTGAACCTTATATTTCCCTTGTTGACACTTGCTCCCTGCTGTTTGCTAATATTGCTTTGAGGGTGATGTTCCAGTGTAGTTTGAGAAAAATGCTTTGGATGGGACCAGTGTTGTGCAGAGGAGCTCATTTCATGTTGTTTTTGAAGAGGGTGATTGCCTTAGCCATCACTGTCCAAAGTGCTGCTGTTCAACTTTACAGAAAACAACTACTCAAAATGTCCATCCTTCAGGTAGATTTTCAGCCTTTGACACTGCTCACATTTCTCTTTTGTGGACCCCTCACTGCCAAATGATTTGTGCGATCAGCGTTGATGTTTTGGTCCACAGTTGCCACCCAGACTCCCATCTTATTTATCTCCCTCTGTTGTGAGGACAAGTTTGGCTGTATTTCTAAATACTGGATGTCCTCCTCCTACTTTTAGAAAGTTACATGCTGTAATAAAAGCTGTTATTGAAGATTTTGATGCATGTGAGAATAGTTTTACTGCATGTCATAAGTTACAAATATTTCAGGTCAGGTTTTATGATCGGGTGAAAGGAAAAGGAAAGATACAATCTAAATTCATGTCAGTGAAAAAAATATGTTTGGCCTCTAAAACATTTTACAGGTTCGACTTTATGTTATGTTATGTTATGTTATGTTATGTTATGTTATGTTATGTTATGTTATGTTTGGTAACATGAAGTATATAAGTATGTACAGTAGTATTGTCCTTTCAAATACAGAACAATCTTAGATGGTTAAGGTACTGTCCTAATGCTTAAATATTAATACTGATAATTAATGAAAATATTAATACCACACATGGATTCTTCTCTCACTTCTACTTAAGGTTTAATGGTCTTTGCACAGCCTCAAAAATAATGATAACAATAATAATCATCCTAATGTTCAGTATATTAAATTGTGGCTGAAGAGGGCTACAAATGACAACTGGAGCAATTGTTCAAATACACAAGAATGTCAAATCTAAATCTCTTTATTTTGTCGCATACACAATACAACATGCAGTGAGGTTTTTTTTGTTATAGTGTACCGAGGCAGCCATTGTACACCACCATCAGGCAACTTAGGATTCAGTGTCTTGCCAAAGGAAAATTTGACACATGGACAGCAGGAGCTCCTGGGGATCGAACCCCAAACCTGACCAGCTGAGCCCTAATCTTTTGGAATAGGAAAATTTTGTGGCTCTACGCATGTTTTGATGAATGCAACATCAAAGCATCATTTAAGTTGAGGAATAACAACATTATATTTAACAAAGGAGTCAGAGCTTGGCATTTTTGGACACTTTTCTTGAATGAAGTGTACTACAACATATGTTTTAAATAAATGACTAAACCAGCAAATATGTGATTAAAGAAAGAAGAACCAAAACTATGACCAGTTGGACCAGTTGTTGAAGATATTTGGTTTCAAGAATAAACAATAAACAATAAACTACAACTTAAAATTTTTTTTTTGTAACGTGCTGCCGACACTATAACATTTTGTTTGTTTCAACTCCTGAATCCCTAATAACTCCATTCTGATAGGTCACAATCAAAGGGCTTTTCTGAAACACAGACTGATGATGAAAAATCTTCTGGCCAAAATCTTTTGGCCTGTTGGCTGGTTCCAGTTTAAAAGTGTCCACCAGCATCATTTCTCCTCTTCAATCTAAATTGGCTTCTTCTCTCGCTCGCTCTCTGTCATGCACAGTTGCCTCGCCTGCAAAAAAAGTCTTGTCACGATGAAACCATGGCAACCGTTAGCTGTCACCTCTTAGCACTCTCCCGTGATTAGTACAGCCTCCCGTTATTAGTACAGCTCCATTGAACAAAAAGTCATCCATTATCTCCTTGATTTGTCCCCTGTGCTCAAATTAATAGCGGTACAGCAGCTGACATTTAAACCCTGACATTGAAATGGACACAGTCGGCTCCACACAAACCCAGCCACACATGCAGTACTGTGCTGGTGTATTTGCTTCACATGAGGAATCATAAGGATCATGCTTTGTACATAAACACAGACACACGCCCTGTAGCACTGAACTGAGCAAGAAGAAGTACGGCAGGTAAATGTAGCTAAAGGTTATTTATGCTGATCCTCTGACATGATGTGCACTGTGTTTGATGTAATATTTAGGAAGTGTCAACACCACCCCCACCCTAACACCCTCCACTACTCTTTCCTACTCCCCTCCCTGCTTCGCTCCTCCTCAGCAGAGCAGTAGATGTCTGCCGAAGATGTCTGATTTGCATGAGCGCTGATCATGGAGGGAAAAACTTTCACAAAATGAAATCTGGAAACAGACTCTTCCCTTTGGGCTGTTACTAATACTGTCTTAGTGGTTACAGCTCCACGCAGGGGCTCAGGCAAACATCCAGTGTCGCACTAGGAAATGTAACATGGAGATAATTTCCTCTTGTCGATGGTAGGCGGGGAGAGAGAGGGAGGCAGCAGCTCAGCTTGAACCTCACACAGACGACCTGAGAGTCCTCCAAAAGATTAGTTCAACCTTAGGGTCCACTTCATGAAAAGCATTACTGATGAGCTAATCACACACATTAACTGTAAAACTGCCTCCATGTTCATCTGAGCTGAGTTTCAAACACTGTGACACAACCTTGTAAGTTGTTTTATTTTATTTATTTTTTTGAAGCAGTCCAGAGAACAAACCCCAAGCACTCAGTTTAAATCCTAACTCAGGGCTTAATCTCCTCTGCTGCTGTGTGTGTGTGTCGTTGATTGTTTTCCAGCATGTCTCTCCTGCTAATAGCATTTAGACTGTGACATGAACATGGAAGTTAGTGAGAGCAGTGCTCATATACAGTCCACCTGAATTAGAGGCTTTGCTGTCTTTGGTTGGCGTTAATGCTTTTAGAAACTGAGCCGTACTATCTGTCTTTTATGTTCCCTTGACCAAAAATCTAACACTTAAAAAAAAACGATAACGGCACAAAACTAAGAAAAAACAGCCAGTCAGTGTCAGTTCATGTCTGCACGCTTTTGATTTGCTGTGTGCAAAAGAGAGAAAGCAATTATTACCCTCTGTAATTGCTATTTTGATTTGTTACAGATAACCAACATGGCTGTGTAAAACACTGTCTCCACAAACACACACACATGCAGCTACACACACTTCTTTCTTCTCTTTCCTTTCTGTCATGTTCCCTGTTTGTGAGAGCAGTGATAGCACACCTGCCATTTGGTTTGGGGCTTTACTGTCTTACCTTCTTTTATTTACCATCTTTATTTCCTCCTCCTCTTCCTCCTGTTTTTTGTGCTCCTGTATCTGCTGACCTTGTCCTGTCCCAACGCCTGCCTGCCTGCCTGCCAGAGGGTACAGAAGGCTGCCAAAATCAAGAAAAAGGCGGTGTGTAATAAACAGAGCAAAAGGAAGACCCTTTGGCCACTTTCCTTACACTCTCACCTTTTCTTTTTCATTCCAATTTTACCTGTCTCTGTATCCTC
>OOFC01050654.1:93671-132477 GCA_900323345.1 Pseudochromis fuscus | reverse complement strand
CTGTCCCAACGCCTGCCTGCCTGCCTGCCTGCCTGCCTGCCTGCCTGCCTGCCTGCCTGCCAGAGGGTACAGAAGGCTGCCAAAATCAAGAAAAAGGCGGTGTGTAATAAACAGAGCAAAAGGAAGACCCTTTGGCCACTTTCCTTACACTCTCACCTTTTCTTTTTCATTCCAATTTTACCTGTCTCTGTATCCTCTGTCATCTGTGTCTTGCGTATTTGAAATTTCATGCACCGAACATGTTTTGTGTTATGTGTAAACAGCTAAGCCTAATTTGTCCAAATGTGGTCCTCGTAACATATTAAACTAATGCAAAATGCTGCAATGTCTGCAAAATGTTGCAAAGCACTGCACTGAGGGGCCGCTGAAACCAAACGTATTAGATGAATATTAACAGGAATTCATATGCAACCAGTGTGACCACAAAGTAGCAGGACACATATCTGCAGGCCACGATGTGATAAGCTGCAGGCTGGATTATATCTTGGGTTTCTCTTCGTACACTGACACCATAATACTGTGTGTACAATGTGTATGAGTTTAATCATTTTAAGTACAAAACATATTGATATTCTGTACTATAATAACCGCTTGCACAGGAGGGGGCTGATGTATAATTGATTCCTCCATTTATTACTCTGTGAGTGCTAAAAATTATAATGATTTAAGAATGCTATTAATAACATTTTATGGTAATTTGAATTTTCCTTTAAACTGAGGAATCAGAAGCTGCAGGTGTTTGGTAGTTTTGTGATGGAGGATCTTGTGGGTTTAAAGATGTTAAACATACCATACATAAATCTACCAAGGTAACCAGAAGTGAAATAACGCGCATACTGAACGCCAAAGACATGCAACTTCGTTTTTGATGCAGTACAAAAATGCCATCAGTTACAAATCTGTCTTTGCAAATGCCATTTTCAACAAGTTATTTTTCATATGTTGTATTTACATTGCTGTTACCCTTAAAATAACAACAATTTAACAGATCATAATTCAATGCATGCATAATTTCTGTGTGAGTAACATAGTCTTCCCAGCCAAAGCAGAAAATAATTCTCTGTGTATTTCTCAGTATATAGCTGACTCCCTCAATCTCTGAGAAGAATCATCTGTAAACAACCACATGCATCCTGGGCTTAAGTTTATGAATAACTCAGGAGAGCTTTAAAGGAGAGCTTAAAAAAGCTTCAATCAGTTGTCCCTGGTTTTGCTTTGCTCTAAATTTATTATTTTTGCACTGCAGTAATCATACAGAGCTATATCATAGAAGAAGCTGCATTAAAGCCATACATCAGATTCCACTTTGAAGAGGTAGATCAGCAGCATCGTTAATGTTCACTACACAGGTTAGTTAGCAGGAACCAGAAGCTCTCACACAGAAAAATCCACAACTTTTAAGTTCACACTGCCCAATCACATCTTTTACATTTTTTTTCTTAGCGTCTGTTCATTTTCATGTACTTGGTAGTGATAAAAAATGTAACTACTCACAGCATTTACGGGCCATACTCTCAAATAAATGATTCACCATTTATTACAATAAATATTTAATTGCACACAATATGTTTTATTCCTGTATCACAATTTCCTTATTTTGGATGCATATGGCAATTCTCATTAAACTAAAACAGATATAATTTTATGAGTCGGCAGCACGTAGTGATTAGAAGGAGATGTGCGCGGGTTTGTTCTGTGCCGAAGCCGCATTGCTCTCGCTGGTGTAACAGCCAGCTGGTAAGGGTTTAGTGCTAAGCTGGTTCTTGTTTCTGTGCCAGCTCGCCATCCTTGTGCCAGGACACTAGATGTAAACTAACACCACTGCCAAACTTCTCTTTCTTTTGCTTTTTTTGCACCTCACCTTTAGACTCGATAACTTGTCCATCTAACAAGCATTTCTCTAGCTGGACACAAAATTCATTTTCAATATAAAACCCGTGTTACATTTAACACAGACATCATTCAGACAGCTGTGTTGAGAATGAACAGTGAAGTTTGAAACAAAGATGCTGAACCATGAAAGTCAGAAGGAGGTGAAATGACTTGCTCTTCTGTTTATGTTTCTTCAGAGTGCAGATGGAGATACTCAAACCCTCACCGAGGTCGATCTGTTCATCTCCACTCAGAGGATCAAAGTCCTCAATGCTGACTCGCAGGTAAGTGTCTTTTCTCACCTGTGGGGGTAAGAAGTGTTTTCCCCAAAACTACCTCGAGTTATACAAGTCTGAACACCAGGGAAATGTTGTTGTATCATGTCTCTCACAACAGCAGCTTAACAGCTGACTCCAACTGCATCTTATGAAACCCCATCTCTGATTGCTTAATCTCATGAGGTCACTGTCACAATTCCCTCACACTGAGGATATGAATAGATTCTGCAAAGCCAACAAATGTTGCACCAACAACTTTGCGTTCTAGCTTTTAGTATGAAAACGTTTCTTCATTGTTGAACATTACACTGCCTTTAATTACATTTTTAAAAGCTGGACTGTTTGTTTTGGGGGTTTTTTGTCATCTACAGCCAGACCCAGTCAAACAGTCAAAATTCAGATTGAACTTCCTCTTATGAATAAAAGCATCATGTTTATCTGCCATATTTTGCTTTGTTTTGACAGAAAGTCTCTCTTCATACTTAGAACCTTGGCTTTTTTTATTATTATTATTATTTTATTATAAGTTTTTAGCTTTACAGAATCTTGCAGCACAAAGCCACAGCGGTACAAGTTTTCACAGGAGGTGGAGTTTTTTTTATTCTGGGAACTCTGGAGTTCAAGAATCACAGATCAAGAATAGAGCTTTGAGGTTACAGAAACAGTTAAATGTAAATGTGATAGATGATTCACATGCAGTGTTTCAGTCTTAGCTGCTGTCTGGCCATCTGAACAGAGTGTCAGTGTGTGTGTGTGTGTGTGTGTGTGTGTGTGTGTGTGGGCAGCTGCCTAGCAGAAAATAACGTGCTGCAATGCGGTGTCTATCTTCCTCCCTTTTCCATCTGCTTGCCACTGGTCCTGGCACTTTTGTAGAAAGAGACTCTGAATAAAAAGACTTCATTCTGCCATTAAAAGCTTGATGCAGCTTGCATGTGGTTCCTGACATCAATTCATAATTAGAGCAACTCCAAAGGTGGGCTGGAGCAACAACACTCATTAGGCTGATGGAATCAATTCACCACATACTTAAAGTGAAGTGGGTCTAAGTAAAGGGAACTAGAAAAAAAATTAGCATAATATCATAAAACAGGAACGATTACATGTTCCTCTCTGCAAACTCACAGATTTACTTTTAAAATCCAGATCTTCTCTAAACTGTTGTTTCTTAAAATCAGCATTATGACACAAGACAGTTATTAGGCAGAGTGAACAAAGATAATTACATCAGTCAAATCACTTTGCTCCATTAACACAAACACTCTCATATCCCCTTTTTTGCACCTGTCCAATATTTTCAGATGAACATATACTCATGATCTATTTTACTGGGGCTATTTATCGGGATATAATTGGATTGAACAGTCATTATGAATTCAGTCAAAAGTAGGCCTGTTTGTTATCTATTCACAGTACTTTTATCTCACTGTCTGTCCTGGAAGGAAACAAATATGCTACACACTGTTTTGTATTTGTTTTTTGTTTTTAATGTTACTGATCAAAGGAAATGTTCTGTTATCAGTAACAGTTATCATTTCTCAAAGCTGTAATAGTATCAGAATAATGGAAATACAAAGCTCACTGTGTTGAAGTATTTCTTATTACATCATTTTGTCAGTTTAAATGTGCGATTGTAGTGTAGTATTTTTCATTTGTCACATTTCTCATATTTATAGCACATATATTGATCATGTTGTAGCTTCCTCTTTGCAGTTTAATACTTCATCTCACTGCTCTAGTATAAAAGTAATTAATGATTTTCTCCAAAAATAGAATCTGTAGCTTAGTGTAGTTTTCACATGTACATACATAGTATTTGTTTTAGGTATTAGGAGCAGGTTAATAGGATTTGATTTTAAAGATCTTTGCACATGTTGACATCATGATTACAGTCGTTTTCCTCCCAGTGTTCAGCTCAGAAATTCACAAGTTGAAACTGTGTGTAACCGTGGAGTGTTATTTACAGTACTTTGGTTGACATCTCGACAGGAAACGATGATGGATAACGCACTCCGCACTATATCCTACATCGCTGACATTGGGAACATTGTGGTCCTGATGGCGAGACGCCGAATGCCACGCACAGCCTCGCAGGACTGTATCGAAACCACACCCGGGGCGCCGGAGGCGAAGAAGCAGTATAAAATGATATGCCACGTCTTTGAATCTGAGGATGTAAGTTACTCTTAGATTGTATGTCCTGAAAGTCGTCATGAGAGAAACTGTCTCTGGTGAGAGGTTACACAGATGACAGTTGTTGTTTTTCTGTCATTATGTAGGAGCTCTTACTTGGCAGATGAATCCTTCAGCGTCTCAAGATAGTAAAGAGCTGACACTTGTGATTGTTTCCTAAGTGTTATGTGATTATTGGACATTATTTCAGCTTCTCACTTATCACCAGTAATAGCTTTATTTTCTCAGCTTGGCTCTGAGACTTCATTTGACTTAAATCTAAATTTTAATGTGTTATGTTTACTCCATATTACTCCAAACGGCGTAATACCTAGAAAAACTGAAAATGTTGTTGTGCACCCTGCAACAACCGATTAGACAAACCCACTGATGTGCAATCATGTAAATTAGCATTTTTTTTTTTCCCATACAGAGCTGATGCTTGCCTTGTTGAAGCAGATTCACTGAGACTTGGCAACATTAACAATGTTGCACTGAGGAGCCAGCAACTCGCTTTCTGTGCCAGTCAGTAAAAAGGCTGGACTCCAATCTGTCCCCTCTTCATCTGGTGCTGCTGCCAGGTTTTAAAGGCCGGCCAGAGTTAGAATAGAACCATTCAGCCGCTCATCCATCAACTTTATAAACTGTTTCCGTTATTGTGGCTCCACTGGCTGCATGCAGTGTTTTCCCTCTTATTGTTAAACTAATTCACAGTAGGAGTTGGGGTCGTTAATGTCTGCACAGTCTACAAGAGATTTACATGCAAGTATATAATTCAATTAAAACGGGGACAATACAGCTTGAAAAAATGACTACTTAACTTTTGATAAGGTAAGAAGATAAGATATCCCTTTGGTAGTCCCACAACAGGGACATTTGCAGTATTACAGCAGCAAACTGGGTAGCAATCTGATGAGCTGATATTTTATAAGACAATAGATTTTGTGTTTGTTTGTTGTCTCCTTCAACCTTCTCTTATCCTGAAAGAGAGTTAATATGTAGCTGTGTTTTTCTATCCTCTCTCAATAGATACAAATAGCATGACAGTGAGAATCAATTTATATCACATCTTAACAAACCTGGCACACCCAGTGCCACTACTGTTTGATGTCACGGATGCTTTTCTTCTCAGTGTTTTGTTCATTTATCCACCTCAGTGAAGATTAGCTTTTGCGGCGCTAACAAAACAAGATCACAAATGCATGTTTACATCATAATTCCTGCTTTGGTTTCGGTCTGCAGGCCCAGCTTATCGCCCAGTCCATTGGCCAGGCATTCAGCGTAGCTTATCAGGAGTTCCTGAGAGCCAATGGCATTAACCCTGAGGACCTGAGTCAGAAGGAGTACAGTGACATCATCAACACCCAGGAAATGTACAATGACGATCTCATACACTTCTCCAACTCAGAGAACTGCAAAGAGGTTGGTTTACATTAAAGTGCAGCACATGTGTAAATGCAGATGTTTATTTGTGTCAGTGCAGGAGGGGAAAAAAACAAGACATAAACACTGTGAGGCTGTACATGTGGCACAGATCTCGCTCTTGCTGTAGGGCCATTAGAGAAACACACAACTATAGTAGCTGTTAACTAATTGGACAGATTACGAGGCAGATGGTACAGTAAAATCTACTCAGAGCATGTCATCTCTGGCTTTTTCTCTGGTAGCATTTCCTCTTTAGGTAACACTGCGCCCTGAAAATATTACTGGAGGCTTTAGGAGAATTAGAAACCGTGAAAACGTCTCTGCTGCATGAGCAAAGAGGCTGCACGGGCACCACCACACAGCTGCTGTATTAGAGGCACATGAGTAATTTGTAGTGATGGGGAACCTGGGCTTTCTTTCTTGAAGCACTAAAGCTTCCTGACTGCACTGAGAAGAAACTCATTTCTCAAGGCTTCATTTGTGCATGAGTAGCATCTGCTGGTCAACAGAACTGGAACTGGCACAATAATTTTAGTACTGCAGATCCTACTAATGAGTGGTAATGTTTTCTACCTTCAACAGAATGACTTCTGGCTGCCAGCACAGATTGTGGTTAATACTGGCTCAATGTTTACTGATGTCACATTAGTGGACAATATCTTTGTGTAATGTTCAATTAGCATTACAAATGAACATCTGTATGTTACAAATGATTGAAAGTTATGCCTAATACCACAAAAAGAAAAAAGAGTTTTAATACATTTCATAGAATGAGTATCTTCTATGCACTAACAGCCTGATTTGTCATTTTAATGCTTTATAACATGCTCCTTCTTCCCATCCTTGTTGGATGTACATCTTATTTGTTATGGTTTGAGGTTTTTATTTGACACTATATCAGAGCCCCTATTTGGATTTGTATCAAAATGATTATAGTCTTTCACTCAAAGCCTTTTTAATCTACATATTAAGGATGTTTGGAAATATCACAGTGGAAACCCCTTTTTTGGGGGATAAATAGCATTATTCCAAAAAATGTTTAACTTGAGACTGCAAACAATGGGTCTGAGCTTGTCTGAAGTACACTTTGTAATATTTTGCTGTTAGTGTCCATTAAAATCCTTCAGGACATTAGACTTGTCCACCCAAACATGCCTGTCTACCACAGGCACTCTGTGCTGTCAGTACACTTCCCTCTGAGAATGTGATAATATGTCTGTGTTCATTTTAGCTTCGCTTCTCATTCTGATTTATAAACTGTTGTTTGGGTTCAAAGACAAGACATTGAAGAGAGAATCCATTAATGACAGTATGCACAGATACTCACATTAACTGTAATGTAAACTAATCCAGTGAATTTAGGAGATTAAAGTGCTTTTCAGCACTGATGCTACATTTCTGTAAATCCAACAGTGCAGTGAAGCAGTGCTCCTTATTGATTGCCTGCAAAGTCTGTACAACCACAGATGTTATTATGCATCTACATAAACAGCTGAATCTCAGGTTGTTGTCAGTATATCAAGTATATAATAAAATATTTCCCATCTCTACACCTCTGAACCTCAGGCTTGTTGTTGTTGTATCACAGATTACTCTAATCCATGAAAATGAGTTGGAGAAAAAAAAGATTTCTTGACAGGTGTTAGAAAGGAATCGTATTGTTTTAAGTGATAATGAGTTCTTGATGCTTTCTCCAGCAATTTGTAGCTGAATCCGGTGATGTTCAGATCAACTGCAACAAATTCAGAGATGAGAAAAGACTGGAGCAAACAGATTGTTGACTTGTTTTAATGTTTGAGTATTTCTGACACTGCTGTGTTTTTATCAGAGTAAAATGATTGATGATGAGACAGTCTGGAAAATGTTAGTGCTTTTGTGTGATAATAAACTCAATTAGCTCTCAGTTAATTATGGTCAAATAGTAACTGTCCTGTTTCAACATAAAATGGACAACAAACTGTTTCCTCCTCCTCCTGCCACTCGCTCCCCTCTCAACAGCTGCAGCTGGAGAAGAGTAAAGGGGAGATCCTGGGTGTGGTGATCGTGGAGTCCGGCTGGGGCTCCATCCTGCCGACGGTTATCTTAGCCAACATGATGAACGGTGGGCCAGCAGCTCGCTCTGGCAAGCTCAGCATCGGAGATCAGATCATGTCCATCAACAACACCAGTCTAGTGGGGCTGCCACTCGCCACCTGTCAGGGAATCATTAAGGTACACAGATACTGAGCTGCTCAATTACATCATAATTCAACACTGTTTTTAAACCCACAACTACGTCATTTCTGTGAAAGTTAAGAAGCTTCTGTATTTGTGTTACAGGGCTTAAAGAACCAAGTCCAGGTTAAAATGAACATCGTCAGCTGCCCTCCTGTGACCACTGTCCTCATCAAGAGACCAGATCTAAAGTATCAGCTGGGCTTCAGTGTCCAGAACGGCATTGTAAGTGTAAATCTGTCTTTAAAAAATGAGCCTATGACTTTGACATTGTTTGTAAATTATATCATCTAAAAAAACAAACAAGGAACAGGTTGCTATTTTTAATGTTTCCTGTCTCAAAAAAGATTAATCTGATCATTAATTTATTTCCTGTCTTTTCATTACACTGAAGAAACACTGTCAGTATTGGAATGAATTGCTATTGCTATTTTTACACATAATATAATGATCATTTTATTTATCTTCAGCAGATGGATGAATGTGCCATTAGCTGATGATTTTCTGTTGCAGATGCACAGTATTGCTGTTATTTACCCATTCAGTGGCATTCATTTCACATAAGAGTCTATTCTTACATAATGCCCATAAACCTGAGGATGTTGGTGTTTCCTCCTTCAGATATGCAGTCTGATGCGTGGAGGCATTGCCGAGCGAGGTGGAGTCCGTGTGGGTCACAGGATTATAGAGATCAATGGACAGAGTGTGGTGGCCACAGCACATGAGAAGATCGTCCAGGCCCTGTCAAACTCTGTTGGCGAGGTTAAACTGATGCACACACACATCGACTTAAAGCATTCCCTAGCCCCTTACCATAACCTCAACCATCACAACTACACACCTTGCCTTCTAATCTACATCTAAATCTAATTTTAACCCTAAAACTCTAATATGATTAATAAAACTGGGAAATGTCCTCACTCTGTTGGTTAAAAAGTGTCTTCTGGTCTCACAAAAAGTACAGTAACATTTGCAAATTTGTATCAAACATTGTGATATTTTTACTATTATGACATTTTTCACTAAAATCGTTTACATTGTAAAGAGGAAAAATAAGTAGAAGTTTCATAATTAATCAACAGGAATGAGGATTTTAACTGGAGACGATTTGTTTGGTTGATTCCCTGAACCTGAGGCTAACACTATGTTGTATTCACTCACTATAAATTGTGTCAGATGGCAAAATCACCCTCTTAGTGTTTTGACCTGCATGACAAGAGATCGTGGTTATTGTCTTTTTATTCAACTTTTTCATTGCATTTAGAAACAAGCACACACACACACACACACACACATACACACATATCTTCTCCACTTTTCTGTTGCTCGTCTATTTCATTGAACCTCCGCTGTTATTTCTCTCACTGCCAGATTCACATGAAGACCATGCCGGCAGCCATGTTCAGGCTCCTAACAGGACAGGAGACACCTATGTACATATAAACAACGGCCAGGGACTGCTCCACAGGACAGGCTGTCAGCGGTGATTGGTTATCTCACAGCGCAAAGCAAGCTGACTAGTGACGGGGGGAGGAGGAGGAGGAGGAACTCTCCTCCCTTTCGATGCATTTCTCCCCTTTTTTTTTCTGATGACTTCAATTCCTCATAATTTCTCCCTTGTCTGTGCTTAACATGCAACAGCCATTTTATTGACACAAGATGCTTAATCCATCTGACCAGCTGAAGAGACAGTGTGTGTGTTTGTGTCTGTGTGTGTGTGTGTGCGCGTGTGTGTGTGTGGTTGTTATTTATTTGTCCTGTCTGTGCTTTTCTGTCACTTCAGTGATGCAGTGTGGACGGACTGATCGTGTGAATGCGTCACAGTTTATTTTTTTATATTCATGTAATGCAATATGAAACTTCCACTATACTTATTGTATAGTTTCATTTTCCTGTTCGTTAATTTATTTCTCATGTAAATACATATTTTGCTAATAATGTGAGTGAAGGCAGTGTGTGGGGGGAGGGGTTAATGCAGCTGCTTTGTAAATACTTACTGAATCTTGCTGTTGAATTGACAGCAAACCACGATGATGGCAAAGACACAATGAAATGCCGGATATCATAGTAGTTGCCAGTGAAAAAGGGGGAATGAGTTACATGTTTGAAATGTTGGGTTTAAATATGCTAAGTTGATATAATGTACATGTTAATCAAACCAATGCTTGCAGCAGGGGTTTATGGGAGAAACGCCATATCCTTTTGATTTACGGCATTTTACGGCAATACACAAGTTCAACCTCTGAATGGAAAAATAAGTCTTTTCTAAATCCCATGTACAAACACTCACACATTTAAATAACAAGCAGACATTAACATGCTTTAATTATGCTTTTGATATCAAGTCACATGATTGGAAAATGACATTTCTTTTGTGTGCTACTCTACTGTATGTTCATCTTTAGTGTTCTGACTGAAACTCATGCATACTATGAGTGGATTGTGAATGTAACTGTGTTGTGTGAGCTGTCTCATTGCCATAAGCAGTATTAGAATGTCTGTACATAAAGAAAAAAGTTGTCTAGTATTGTGCTCATGTTAGAAAAAAAACAAAACACACAGGTTTAGTCACTGCAAACATCTTCCCAACTATGTGTTGGCTTTCAGTCTGGAGAGAGAGAACTGTGAATCACACACTGTGACAGAAAAAAGCCTTACCATGGAGTAACGGTTTAACAATGCATTGTAGTAACTTTTAATCGTATGAACATTAGCTGTGTGCATGCCTCGTAAAGTAGTATCATGTCATTGTGGCAAGAAAATAAAATCTGAGCTAAACCTGGCTGGATTTTTTTGGACTGGGTAAAGCAGTAAAATGAATCTTTAAAAAAACATTTGTATGATTGTATGAAAATGTAACTCTGCTTTCATGAGTTTTTCTGGTTCTGTGGAAGGAAACAAAAAATGAATAAAGGAAATGGAAGAGCCAAGATTTTAATAACTCACAGAAACAGCTCCAGATGGATATTAAAAAACTAAATACTCCAAGTGGTAATGATACTCCAAAACAGTGCCCCAGTACAACTAGTACATACAATAAGCTCTTGAATGTAGACTGGAGTGAACCCTTTTCATGGCAGACCTGCCAGCTGGAAAAATACAGCTGTAAAAAACATTAATAATGGAAAGAAGCTGTTTGTGAGTGAGGATGCACAATACAGACTCCTACACAATAGCAACTGTACCTGTGCTTTTCCTGCTTTGAAAACTCAACGTGTCTCCTGTGACTTTCAGACATTAATAATTAACTAAGAGGTAAATCCATCATCAATAGTTTGTTTCTGAATACATTCAAACTACCACAAAATTATTTCTGAAACATGAGGTATTTTCATTTCTATTCTTTCTGTTCTGTCCCTTTGTTACCTATGTTTAAACCTAAGTCAGGCTTTTATGATGTGAATACCTTTAACTGCAGTGGCCATCACTCCACACAACTGCAGCCAAGATCCAAACAGTGCAGCACTAAAAAGAAAGTTCATTTATCCATATTTTATACACTCAGTAATACTCAACACAAAACTTTGTATCAGCAGATGCTTTGCGGATTGATCCCCCTGAAGCTGTTAAGCTGTTTCTTTATGCTGTAGTGTGTTCATATTAGAAAAAAAGACTAAGTACACTCAAACCTGTGACTTCATCTGACTGATGAATGTGTCATTTGGGTGTCAGCTCACAGCTGGACACCTAGTTACTTAAAAACATAAACTTAAACTGATGATTGTAGTAAAACTGCTCCAGAGAGGTTCTGGTGAATTAAGAAAAAGTATTAAAATCTTGATAGAAACATTATGCTTTCTCATTTCCAAATGTAACAGCCACATGCCCTTCAGCATGTCTCCATCATCATTTCTAGTTTCCTGCTCTGCTCAGTACATTGATTTCTTGTACCCCAACAAAAGACCAGAACACCACGACAGTTACTGTATTGTATCTACGGGAACAATTGTTATATTGTACATAGTGGTACAATTGTTTGCCAATGATTCCACTTTGAGCTTTTGATGCCCTCTAATGTTTTAGTTTAGTAGTGCAGGTTCTTCAAACAAGAACTTTAAATCCTGTTGCAAGCAAGTCCTGCCCTTGTGCAGCCAGGCACTCACAGATGTGTTGGGTCCCTCCATAGATCTAGATGGCATGTTATTATTTGATCATTTTAATAATGAGCTGTCCATATTGCTGTGTTTCAGCCCTTCCTTACTAGCACTCTTGCTGTATCCCTCTCTTGCGGAGCATGAGGGTATGGTTTCATAAGTCTTACATCATACAGACTAAAGCCAGACTAATCAGATGATGGACCTCTGTACAACTCAGTGGATGATCCTTTTCAAATTTGAGCTTTGCAAAAAGGTTCTCAGTATCTATCTTTAGTAAAAAAAAATGACCAAAATGGGAAATAATCAAAAAGATGTTTTACAGTGCCCCCTACAGGTATACTCACACCAAATCATCCAGTCTCCATGAGTGTGTAAAATCTTATGTAAGGTGGAGGTTTTCTGGTTAGGTTACAGTGATATGTCCAAAAATGAAACTATGTGATAATTACTGACGAGTAGATTCCAGTGAATCATTTCTGCACAAATGCATTCACCTTGTTTTTTAGCACTCCCTTGTGTTTAATCTCAGTCATTTTTATTTTAAAGACCATTTTCAGGCCATATCGTCTTCAACTGTTGCACCGCCCCCACAGACAGAAGTGGAATAACAAGAATAGCATGACCCATAATAAAGAAATGACACATGCTGTGTGATTTAAATTTCATTATTTAAAGATTTTTCAGTCTCAGTTTTTAAAAAAATCTTAAATTACACCGAGCAATTAAAACATTGGTAATAAAACAATGTTAATTACAGTAGAACAGCTCCTCACACCATCTGATGCTCGCTACATAGCTGACCTCCTAGCAATACAATGATCAGCTCTCACAGGGCTGTGAATAGTGTGTTAGCTCTGTTATCTTTCTCAGGGTCAATGTCCAGTTTGTGGATTGTCACGCAGAGTTGCTGTCTGTTGGTTTCACTGCAGCAGGTCAGTTCAGGGTTTCTGGTCATTCTGGTCACACTTTAACATGACCTTTATCCCAAGACCCTGACGCGTGGTTTCAAAGGCCTGGACTGCCTGCTCCAGAGGGAAACGATGGGTCACGAGGGGCTTGACGTTCACTTTACCCGACGCCAACATAGAGATAGCCATCGGCCAACTGCAACACAGAGAGACAAATGTTTTAATAAAAAGCTCAATCTGTGTGATATCTCATTACAACTTAATGATCTGAGCTTCAGGTGAGGACATAAATGGCCTCATCATTACTGTCTGTAAGGTCATGGAACCACATACAACTCTCTGCTTATAGAACATGAACAGCAGTTAAGGCGTCTTTTTCTCACGTATTGCAGTATCGGAAAACCCCTCGGAGATCCACTTCTCTTACTGCAGCATTCACCAGAGGAACAGTGCACATCTCAGAGCCAAGACCCACCAGCACCACCACACCTCCCGAACGTGTCCCCTGACAGGTGTAAAAAAAAAAAAAAAAAAAAAAAAAAAAAAAACAGTTATAAATTGTATTATTTCATGAGTTTGCAGATCCTGAAGCTCTTTTACATTTATGCTTTATAGTGGAAGAAATACATTGGCCCAATAACAGCAGCTTTAGTAAAAGATCTGAATACTCTCCACACTAAAAACCTAAAAAATGCTCAAATATGTGCATTCAAAATCCACAAAACCCAGCAAAAAGCTAAAATCCTTTCAGGTCATTTTTGATTAGAATTTACTGATGTAATTTACATTCCAGAAGGTAGTAGGTTGTGCTACAGCTTATAATTTTGACTGTCATCCTGCAATAAAAATGATTTCACTTCTTAAATTTGCTTTTTAAGTTTTTAGTTTTAGATCTATTGTTTGTGTGGAGCTGTGTGATAATTCATACATAGATGGCAGTTTGAATGCTGCTCTCAACACCAGTGCATTCAATGCTGATGTGAGGCTGAGCTCCCAGCATGTCCTCCACATTCTTGGCCAGCTGCTGAGGTCCATCTGTTCTCTTCACTGTCAGCTGGAAGTCTGCACCACACTCTCTGGCCATCGTCAGACGCTCTGGGGACAGATCTGAACACATCAAAGGAAGATGACTAGAGACAAAAGTTATGATGATGTTATGATGAATATGTGTGTTGTGTCATCACACTTTTTAGAGTGGATTTTGGTTGAGATGTTTATATGCTGTATCTTACCGGAGATGACGACCTGCGAGGCCCCCATTGCCTTGGCCACAAGCAAACAGACCAACCCAATAGGTCCTGTAGAAAGAGATCAAATAAACAAAATGCTACAGTAGATACTGCAGCAGCTCTCACATTGAACTGATGTTGCATAATTTTACCCTGATTGGGAAAGATCAAGTGTTTCATGAGGACAGATGTTTTAAATGTACAATAGCTTGTTTTCACTACATCATGTTAAATATTAAGTATTTTGCAAGGTACGTTTAGGGTCACTGGTTTTTCCCTCTCTTAGGTTTTGTTGAGTCAGCATACCTCAGCATGTTACAGAAACACAGCATAATACATTTGTTTTTATTACATGGAGCACACCCTGAAATGCATCAAACTGTTGTGAGAATGTTACTGAAAAACTTTTTTTTCACTTGCTCAGTGCTTTGTGTGTGTGTGTGTGTGAGACTTTAAGAAGTTTGATTCATTCTAACCTGCACCACAAATGAACACAGTGCTGCCAAGTGTTACACCAGCTCTGCGGCAGGCATGAATCCCCACAGACAGAGGTTCAATTAGAGCTCCCTCCTCAAATGTGACATTATCAGGCAACCTGGACATTTGCAAAAAAAGACACAAGAAGAGAAAAGAGGAAGAAAAATGAAAGAGGATGTATACAAATGTTAGGTAAGACAGTTAGCTAGCGTTCAGAGATTAGGCTGTTGTGAGGTAATCTATGGTACAAAGCTATGCAATCTTGAAAAATTTGTTACTTGTAACAGAAGTTGGCACTGTGCTTGTAATAGCGGCACAGGTTTCCATCATCAGGGGGCGTGGCACAGAAGAAGATGGTGGGAGACAAGTTATATCGTCCATTTTTGAAGAACTCGTCCATCTCGCGGGGCACACCAGGCTCAATGGCCACTCTGTCACCTGGAAAATATATGATCAAGTACAGCACTGAATAACTTCATCTAGGTAACTGTATCACTGTGTGGATGAGGGTAAATCGATCCTAATAGCAAATAAATACATAGCAAAAGGGAGATGCATTAAAACTACTTTACTATTTAAATGCATTCATGAAACTGCTGGTAAAATATTAGAAATGAAAATTAAAATATTAGAAATTAGAAATAAAACATTTCTTAATAGTAGATATTAAAAATGAAAAAAGAAAAAAGCATCATCTTCCCTTTTAACAAAACACACACTGTAGGAGACATGAGAGTCACATACCATACACCCACTTACCTATTTTAAGGTGTTTAACAGCTGAGCCAACCTTCACCACCCTTCCTGATGCCTCATGCCCTAAAACCATTGGCTTTGTGAGCACAAAGTCTCCAATTCGCCCATGTTGCCAGTAGTGCACATCTGATCCACAAATTCCAACAGAGTGCATCTGGAGCAACACCTCTGAGTACAAAACAAGACAAGACAAGACAGAGAACTTGCAAAGATCGTACAATACTGACTCTTATTAGGGCATGCATTTTGTCGACTTCACACAGAAACACACTACAGGCAAGCCTGATTGCAAATATATGAATAACTTCTACTACATCTTTGTTTGTTTAGTTACTTGTTTGTTAATACTTCAAATAAGATCTAAATGGATGACAATTCAGTCTAATTTCTAAGATTACAACTGACCAAATTAAACTGACATCTGTTACAATTATTTGTTTTCAAAGCCAAATTGACTTTCAGAATGAATCAAAAATGTAAAAAGGCACTTCTGATCCTGAAACACCTCAGAACCAGATAAATAATAGTTTGTTCTTTTTCCGATTAAAATGTATTGCTCAAAAAAATCTTGAGTTGAAACAGCACAGCCAGGCAGCTGCAATGCATGTGTTGTGATATGCAGACGTTTTGAAACAGAGGGTAGTTATTCAATGGTTGATACATTGTCTTAGACACTGTAAATTGCGCGTCAATATTATTTTCTTTAAAAAATGCATATATACCTTGAGGTCCTGGCTCTGGGATCGGGCGATTTTCCTGTGCAAAATTGATAAAGTGCAAAGAAAAAGTTGCAGTTTAACTTACACAGATTACTCAAAGTGTATATGTCATGTCTCATGGTGCGAGTGTGTGGATGGTTTCGTACAAGCCTGAGGTCTCCCTGAGAGTGCAGCACCACGGACAGATTTTCCTGCGCCATGATAGAAGCAACAGTGAAACGTCAATACGGCGAAAAAGTCCAAAAACTGAGTCCGACTCCTGAGAAAAATTCTGACTCTATTGAATCTCTGTCAGTGTCAAAGTACAGCAGCAGGTAGCACGCTTCCGGGGCTGGTACCAAAACAAGGCACGTGATTGGCCCGCCAGCAGCGGCACCGTCCACTTTGCGGGGGTGAACGCTGCCAAGTGGACACAATTAACTGCACTTACAGTGTTAGATATCACACACGCTGCTGTTTTATCTTACACGTAAATACACTGTCAGGCCAAAAAAAGTCGCCAACTGGATTTATTTAAGCAAATAGGGACGAGCCTCCTACTGGATAATTCCTGCATGGGCGATTACCTTTCAGCTGGCAACAAGTTATTTAACCCAAACTGACACAATGAGTAGCTTCGCATTACTTGAACAACCATGTCGAAAGACACATGGCGTGGTTGTGGAAATGTTAGTCTGTTTGAGAAGAGTCAAATCATGGCCATGGCTCAAGCAGAGAAAACATCTAAGGAGATTTCAGAAACTACTAAAACTGGGTTAAGAACTGTCCGACACATTAAAAACTGGACGGACAGTAGGGAACCACTATTTCTTAAAGGAAGAAAATGTGGTCGCGAAAAAGTCCTGATTGGCCGTGATCGACGATATCTTAAACATTTGGTCAAATGAATGACCCTCCTAGCGTAGCTCTTCCTCTTGATTTCCGGCAGACTGAATGCCTCGTGGCACATTGCTGCCTCTCGCGGGTCAAGGATGAACTACACTTTGCAGACTCAACAGTTGTAACCCTGTGGCCTAGCGCCTCCATACGACCTGTCAATCAAACCAGACCAGATCTGTCAATAAAGCTAACCACGCCCTTAGTTATTCATTATTTGTGAAGCTTTACATCTCCTTATGAAGATTTATTTTTTTCAGATGGACCACAAGATCCCTAATAAGACAAATTAACTTTAACTAATGACACTAGAATGACTTGTGAAAAAAAATAAATTGACCAAGTGTATGATTGACAATGACGATTTTTGAATCAAACTCAATTGGGGCAGAGTTTCTGGGAGCCAGCCTCCAACAGCCGTTGGGTGTATTGCATCTTTTTGCACTTCCGTATAGGATTCATTTTTCAGCCCCACTTGCTTCAACCATTTTAATATACAGTCTATGGGAGCAATGCAAGAAGGTCATGTGGTCTAATAAGTGTAGTCCAGATTTGCTCTGTTCCAGCATGATGGGCGTATCAGGGTAAGAAGAAAGGCAGATGAACTGATGCACCCATCATGCATAGTGCCGACTGTACAAGGCTGTGGGGGCAGTGCTATGATCTGGGTTGCTGCAGTTGGTCAGGTCTGGGTTCAGCAACATCATGTGCCCAAAGAATGAAGTTAGCTGACTACCTGAATATTCTGAATTACAGGGTTATTCCATGAATGGTTTCTTTTCTTCCCTGATGGCACAGGCATATTCCAAGATGACAATGGCAGGAATCATCGGACTCAGATCGTGAAAAAGTGGTTCAGGGAACATGACTACTTGTTATATTTAGAAAGGTACAGGGTGACCCAAAAAAAACGGGAATTTATGAAGTGCGTATTGGCAAACATGTGCAAGTGGCACCACTGCAAGACAAAAATGAAAATTCCATCGTTTCTTAAATGTCATCTTTTAAGGTTTCAATGACTATGAATAAAACATTTTTCTTCCATCACTCTTGGTTTTACTGGTATTGTTAAAAGATTCCAGTTTTTTTGTGTCACCCTGTATTTTTTGTTATTTATGGCTATAGACTACGTTAAAGCATGTCAGTTTAGCTCCAGTCTAATTCCTGTGTATCACACATAAGGTAACACAAGACTTAATTAATCCCCAAAGAGAAATTAGGATGCTACACTTAGTATAGCATAGTATTATTTGCCTTGTGAGAGATGGCCGATTTCTTCAGATGACAAGAAAATAAGGCATTATATCAGAAAATAATTGACAGTAAGGATGCCACATTACCATTAACTTGCTTGTATTTGTACCAGTATCACTGAATTTTTGACAATTCCTAATAGCAAATTTGATTTAAAAGCAATCGAAAATCATTTGAAACATGTTATCTTTTAACAGACTGAACTATACTGAATAAAAATATTATAACAAAGCTAAGCATTAAACACGTTCCACTGCTTTACTTGAAGTCAGTGTACATTGACAAAACTGTAAGAGTGTATACAGGTAATGAATACAAAACGAAACATTATAACTAATTACTTGGTAATGTGTACGGCTTGCAACTGTGAATAGCACAAATGCTGTTTTCTTAGGTGTGTGGCAAGCAGCAGGATGTTTGGATCATCACTTTACATCTGGAGCATCGAACACACCAGGGATCGAACTCACACAAATCCTCTGTATATTTCTGCAGGTTGTCCATGTGGACATACCCTGTAGAGAATAAATAAACAGAAAAAGGTGAAATGCTAACACATGCTGCATTAAAGAATAAAGTTCTTCTAAGTGCCTATTAGAAGTTGAAGATTGCCAAATAAGCTGAAAACAGATTACACCAGACCTTACAGGTCAATTATTTACTGCTATGGTATTAGAAAGAAGTACAGACATTTTCTCAAACAACATACAGTCAATCATGTTAAATACTTCACCTGTAAACATGCTAGTAACTGGATGTGGAGCTTCAATTTCTGATGAATCTGCATCAGATGGCTCAAAACTATCAAATGAATAAAAGAGAGTTAATTAGTTTACTGCACGGATTACAATTTATTGAGTTCTAATGTTACATATTTTAGTGGAACATACTCGTTTTGAGTGACGTCTTCACTGCACTCATCTTCCGAACTAAAACTCTTATGGGTGTCCTAATAAAACAGGTTTGCATTTCAAATAAGGTGATTACAATCATTTACACACTCAGCCTCTGAGTAAAGTCTGTTATCTTGTGTCCTTACTTTTACTACAGGGGGCTCATCTTCACATTCCCAAATCAACTTCCCAGTCACATTTCTCACCTCTTTATTGACAAAAAAGGAACACTGAATAACTAATAGATCATAAAATTGTTTTCCCAGTATAACCAATTGATTTGTAGTTGCATGGATTTAGTATGGCTTACAACAAATCAACACAACAACACATACGGGAATCCTCACCGTCCTGTACTGAGGCAGGAGGCAACACAAAATGACCAATGAACACAGACTTTACACTCTGCCGCTTTTCACAGACGGACAGAAAAAAGCTGTGGAAGACTGTCACCCTGTTCCAGAGGTAATCTTTACTCTCAAATATCCTGAAAAACAGAGATACGGTGTATAGCTTTAAATGGATTGTAGAGAAATGACTTGAAAATTGTTTGGCTGGATGATGAATGTGAAAAACACTTATCTGCTCTTTCATCTGGCTCACCGTAGAGTATCAGGACATGTAGCATCCTCACTGAAAAGGTAATCTGCAGTCCTCCAACCAGCAATGGTCCCACCCTCCAGTCCTACAAGAAAATTATGATTAAAGCAAGCCAACCTGGATAAGGAAGCCCTAAAAGGACATTATTAAATACATGCTGTGTTATATGAAAACTATTTGATTTCAGTGGTTTTCTTGAGATTTCCAGTTACTTTTCTCATGATCTGGAGAAAACAAACTTTGTTTATAGGATAATTAAAAAAAAGGTTTTCTTGAGAAAACGACATAAATTATCCTTTGTTTTCTCGAGATAACAAATTAATCTTGTTGTCAAGATAATGAGATAAATATCCTATAAACAAAGTTTGTTTTCTCCAGATCATGTGAAAAATAACTGGAGATCTTGAGAAAACCACTGAAATCAAGTCGTTATCACGGCCAAACACAGCATGTATTTAATCATGTCCTTTTAGGGCTTCTGTACCTGGAACATGCCAAAATAGATCCTACTTGAACTACATTACAGATCCTATAACTAGATTAAACTAACACAATGTTAACCACAGCATTTTAAGCCAAGTTATTATTATTTTTGCATACAGCCAACAAACTAAAACAGTGAATACAGTAGATGGTAGAAAGCTTAGCTAGTATGTCAACTCAAACAATCCCATAGGCTAAACATTGACCTTACAAACAATAGGTAACTTACTCCAAAAGTCACGATGCGTTTGTGGCACACTGCTTGAAAACCAGGCAGTCTTACACCGAAACATAGCTCCTCTTTTTGAAGATGTTAACTGCTTTCAGCTGGTAAGTATTAACTGCTATTTTTCCTGTCTTTATTCCTCAAGGCTAGAAGTCTCTAGCAAATTTAGCCAAAGTCCCACAGCAGCAGTAGATTGGCGCTAAAAACGATGCATTTAGGTCTGCCAAAAAAAATCAGAATGCTGCATTTACGTGCGGTCGGAAATGTTTTAATTGGGAGAAGCGGACATTTTTAAGGCTGTACAGGATTTGTTATTTATACATATTCTTTTCAAAACTAGCAGACCTAAAGCATACACTCTTCAATTAAATACTTATATATTCAAATATGTTGTTAATTTGCCAAGTTAGAAAATGTTTAAAAATCTGTGCCGACGTTTTCGGAGATGCGAGGTCCCGTCAGAGCCTCCATCAGCTGTTCCAGCGACCGGAGGATCAGAGCTCAGGATCCACGCTGACAGCAGCCTGATCTGGGCAGCTCGTTTCAAGATGTGCCGCCGGCTCTGACGTCTCTGTTGTGGTCACCCACGGATTTTAATTGTCTTTAGTTTATCTGGACTTTTAGTTTATTATGCATGTCTTGTTTTTACATGTATTTGAGAGTTTTCTTGTTCTCCTATTTAATTTCAGAAATATAGATGTAATCTCTGATTTGACCGGTTGTCGCACTGAGAGAATCACTGTAAATTCCAACTAAATCACAATACTTAAAAGTTGATTGAAAACGGCTAAGTTCAGGACAGCACAACTTTTTAATTACACAGTGAAGTAGTTTTTATTGTTACAGAACAAACTTTCATGTAACTTTCAATAATGTTTAATAAATTGTACTAGGAAGTAGAAGATTTGTAATTAAAAACAAATTTCAGCAGCTTTGTTTCGAAAGGGAATAATAATAATAATTATTATTATTATTATTATTATTATTTTGTGTAACACTACTCTGCAAAATAAACACAAACAATTAATTTTATGGAGTAAGAAAAGCAATATTTTTTAAATCAACTATTAAAATACATTGTAGGTGCACAATGTTTGTGCTTGTCTTCTTTTTTTTTAACTTGAAACAATTAGTCTGGGTCAATTTTATTCATCTTTGCAGAATAAATTCAATAATCAGAACTTCATGACCTAAAAAAAACAAAACAAAAAAAAACCAGACAAACTTTGTTAAGTAACAGATGTATGTTAGTTTAACATAAACTCAATTTTCATGTAATTTTGACAGTTCTGAACATTTATATAAACTCAATGCAAAACATTTTACTTCTTGGCTGATTTAAGATCTTAAGTGTATTAAAATGATAAATTACTGTTCCTAACTCTTCTCTTTTATTTAAAAATGTATCAATGAAACAGTTTAGCTGTGAGCCCTTTCATTCAGTTTATTTTGCAGTAACATAACAGTTACATTCCTCCACTGATTTATTGTGTTTTTTTCTTTGAGTGTGTCACTTGTCTTTTGTATACTCTTTAGCTGTTATTGCGGTACTGTACTTTGCCACCAGATGGTAATATTTGCAACACATTATTCAGCTGAACACTTGCATTTTTAGGTCCATTTTCTATAGGTCTTTTTTATGTTTCATGTATATTCTTTATTGATCAAGCAGGTTTAACTCAAGGTTTTTCCATTAGGACTACTCCAGCTGCCCATGAATTTATGTTAGTATCAAAAGGAAATGAGCCACAATAATCTTCTATATGCAACAACCCTTTGACAGCAACAATATATTGACTGTGCTATTAAACCAGCAGAATTTGCATTTAGAGGTTAACGTGACCCAAATTTGGTTCTGGTTAAGAATCTTTTATTCCGATACAGTTTGTGCAGTGAGCAGTAGTGTTTGTTGGATGTGTATGCATTAAATTTCAAATGGAAAGCTGCTGTTACATTTTTTATTTTTCAGTTTTCACATGTTCTCACTCGTGCACATTAGCATCATGAGGTCTGCACCGGCTTGTAGATTTACTCCCACATTGAACAGCAGCGTATAGACATCAGTGCCTCTGCTCTGTGTTCTATAGCCTCCTTGGTGGGGTTATCTGCAGGTCAGCCACTCATTGTTTTCATTCAACTACACACACAGAACCCGATGACTCTGTTTATGAAGCTCAATAATGTCATGTAACCTTGTGTTTTATAACAACGGCAACCTATTAAGGGAGATATTGCTGTACAGCAACATTGCCACATACCTGCTGTAGCACTGATGGGCTGTGCTGGTTTGAACTCTGAGAAGCCAGAGAGGCTATCATTCTGTCACATGGGAATAGGTTTTTATCCCAGGCTATTACAGGGTCTGCACATAGGACTTGTATGGAAATCCACTCAGCGACTGCTCCTCCATGCATAACCGCTCAGCTCTGTGCTTTGTATTGGCATGTCCCAGCTGACATACATGCACAGAGGCAGAGACTCCTCCTGTAGATAGCTGGATGCCTGTTTGTAATATTTTGCTGATAAGCATACATGACAATATGTTGCCTGTACATATATCGTTATAAGCGGCTGAGTTTCCCGACATGATGCAGTGATGGATGGAGGTGGTTCAAAGCAGTGGTAACTCTGTTACCATGACAACAGTGAAGCCACACCCAATTTTGTATACCCAACCCCCCAACATGCTCAATTCAGAACAAAGCACTGGAACAAGGGGCTGGCTGGTGGTACACATACTGAGATGATATATGAGCAGGAGGACAGGAGACAAAATAAATGTTGATTTTTCTGTTTTTTTCTGACATTTTTTTTTAGGTCACACCATCATTTAATCTGAAAAACAATTCTCAGATTAGTCAAAACTTCTTTTTTTTACTGACATGATAAAGAAATTAGTTGACTGTTGCAACCCCTAATTGAATGTAGCACTGAAACAATTAATTGATTAATTGATTAGTACACTGTCAGGAAAGCATTCTAGCAATGTTGATTTGCTCTGGTCCTGGTCTTTGGAGATAGTAAATTGAAAGTCTTCGATTCGTGATTGTGGGTTGGACAAGACATGCAAATAGTCACCTTAGGCTGTGAGCTGCATCCCTAATTAAATATTCGTGTTTCTGGGGACCTATTATCATTCATGCTCCAACTGTTACATTTTACATGTTTCTTGCTCTTTTCTTTGACTCTGGCCCTTTGTATGTTTGTGTGTCCTCTGATGTCCAGGAATTATTCACCTAATCTCAATTATGTAAAAATTACAGGATCTGTCCTCCTCCTCTCCTTTGTTGCTTGTTGTGCTGATTATGTCCTTTCAGCTTGGTTCCTGCTGGACGGTGAAAATGGCCGGCGGTGGCAGAGCTGGCTGCCCCAGGCTCATCCTTCTCTCCTCTGTCCCTTATGATACTGCTCCATTGTGTGGTAGCCTAAATTATTGTATTATGCTGCCCTTGTTGGTGTATTACTGCTGATGTTGGTCGTGTGTTTTTGAGGCTGCAGCTAATTATATTTCTGCTCTTGATTGATCTATTGTTGTTTTGTATTTAAGCTGAATGGCCATCACATTTTCCTAAAGTCTTTATAATACTAGTATTGTCCAAACAACAATCTATTGGCTAACTCAGAGGTTTTCTATTCCATGTCATAGAAGACTGAAAAAAAAAACAGCAAATAATTTCATTGAGGCTAAAAGCAATAAAAATTAAGGCATTTTTTCTAAAAAAAATGGCCATATTTGTCTTTGTGTGATTGGTCTCTGTTTGGATTTTCCTCATATATACTTTCAACAGCCCTGTTTGACCTGCTCTTGCTTTTTCTTGGACTCTTTCAGTTTGCTACACCCTTATCCTACCCCCTTATAGGGAGTGTTATACTGTGAAACTGTGATGTGTATGTTTTGATTGGACAGTTTTGGTCAAGCAAAGGTTGTCTTCAGAGGGGAATTCAAGAGGGGACACTGACTCATTTATGTAACCTTTATGATTTCCCTGCCACGTGGGGGCTGTAGAGACATTTGTGTGTTGTACGGGGACTATCCAGTACAGAGAGGTCTGCATCAAGGAGGGATGTGTTGTGTATGAAATAATGTCTTTGAATTTTATAGATTTACTGCTTCCAGACATCACCAGATATCCAGTCAGCAGTCTTGTGTAGTAGTTTATCAACGAGATGGAGCAGTAAACCTTACTGGAATTATATCATTTTAGAGTTATAGAAGGGTTCATCTGCTATCTGCACCAATCTGTCATTTTAACTTGCATTCAGTTTAGTTCTATGTTAAATGAGCAGCCTATTATCCACCAGTTTCTCTCTCCCTGTCAAGTCTCTTTCTCTCCAGCTGAACCAACAACATCAAAGGAGTGTGCTTCAAATCGCAGGTGTTGAAGGATTAAGGCCACCGCAGGATGGGGTTTTATTCTCAGCTCCATCTTTGATGTAGTGTCTCTTTCACTCACTTGTGTCTCTAACCTGTAACATGGATTAGTCGGCCAGAGAGTCTGGTGCTAAACTGAAAGTATGGAGGGTCTTCATTCTCTCACAGCTGCTTCAAGTGGGTTCAGTTCAAAGCAGATGGACTCAGGAACTGGTACATGTGTCTTGAAGTGATTAATGTTAGTCGTTGCAACAGATTGTATTAATTTGGATTAGAACGGTTTATACTGTAATAACTATTTCTTTAATATTTCCGGGTGAGTTAGGTCATTGAGGGCAATATTGTAAGACAGCGATCCAGGTTGTTTTTACGTAAATGTTCTGTTGGTTGATTGGTCCACCATCATATGGTCCGTAAATATCTCAATAACTGCAGGCTTGAGAGCCATAACATTTGTGAAGTCCAGGGGAGTACTCCTACCGACCCCTTGCTTTCTCAGTAGTACCACAACCAGTTGACATTTGTCTGCATTTCAGTAAAATGTCTTCACAGCTACCGTGTGGGTCTCCATATTGTCTGATGCAGGCATTCATGTCTCCCATTAAGCAAAGTTCAGTTTGTTTTTTGTTTCATGAACACTGTAAGTTGTAACATTTCCATCACTTAAGCTGTACTTTGTATTTAGTGCTACTTAGCAAATAATAAGGTGACCATGGTAAACATAATACATGCTAAACATTCTTGCACTGTCTTTGTCAGGATGCTGGCATTAGCATTGACTGAAAGCATAGTGGTGCCACCTCACAGACCCACAAGGACCTCATGTTTATGATTTTTGCACTTTGATTTGGCAGGCGTATATATTGACGGGACAAATTCACTCCTGATTGATTATTTTGTCTGTAAATAGTTTCACAACATAGGTCACAATTTACCATACAGTATATCAGTGCTGTGTACTTCAGACATCTCATGGATTCTATTTTTAGCTTTACTTTCACTCAAAATCCTTTTGTTTATTTTTAATATTTCCTTTTTTTTTCTTCAAGCTGATATACCTACATATAATTAGCTAGCTATAATATCATTGTCTTAATTAGTGCAATGCTGCCATTGCCTCTTGATGTTGTGTTTAAAAGGAAAGTAAGATGTTGGGAGGCAGCTAATGTAAAAGCGTTGGCAGCTCTGTGTTTTCTCTGCCTGTCGGACCTGCAGAGGAAGTGCGATACATATTTAGGCCAGAGCTTTTAAAGCACTCTTTGAGTATTACGCATATTTCAACTCTTAAAAAAAAGTCCTCTCACGACTTGGCTACTTTTCAAAATCAAACTCAATTTGACTTCACTGAACATCTTCAAAGTTTTGCAAACTACATTGGAGAACTTTTCCTTTTCAAAGCCCAAAGCATTGAAGTAACTTGAGTTTAAGTGTTACAGTACACATAATAACAAGTCCCTGAGGTATTTAAAGATGACTCAGTGATTAAACAAAGTGCATCTCATTTACTATGCACAGATGTATCTTAAGAATCTCAACAACCTTTCATCCCATAAAGAGTTGAAACCAAATTAAATTAGAAAATTTGGGAAAAAGTCAGTACTGCAAACTTACACTTGTATTTCAGTGAGAGTGAAGAAACTTTGTGAGAGTAGCCATTCTGGTGCTGGCTGTAGGCTTTATGTTGACCTTTAACCTTGTCTGGGTCTCTAGGTCGTGCTGGTGCACTGTGGAGCTGTTCCCCAGACCGTTAAGAAGCCATGTAGACAACTTCTGAGCAGCATCTGACAGTCGGGTGAGAAGAAATGTCGCAGGCTCCACAGGAATACCTCTGGGGCAACAGGCTCACTCTTAGCCAGGCATATACTGTGGACTCATACATGCATCACGTGGACACACATGCACGTGTTTGTACATTTGCAAGACTGCACAGGGGTGTCGGTTAGGCAACACACAGAGTGAAAGATGCATTTGAACAGAGGACACCTGCGAGACAAAAACTGCCAACAGGAACAAAGTTTTGACTGACTGCAGCCAAGTTTGTTTCTCACCAAGGACTGTCATGCTGCTACGCCAGACCATGTGTGAATGTTATTTGCCCTTTTAGTTACTTGGGTCCGCGATGACTCACTGTTTAGAGTTCAGAGGATAGCATCACTAAGAAATGGCCGGTCCCTGGGGTTACCACCATGCTGAGCACCAGCCTTCTCGATTAATGACCAGACTTCTCTTTCTTTTTCCACTTCCATCATCTTCTCTGACTGTCTTCTCTAACGTTGCTCCTGACTTTATGGATCTACAGTTCATCCAGTGTTATGGGATTTGTTTTCCAATGGGCAGGTGTAGAGTAAGAATCGATTCATTTCAGGTTAATTCAACTTTTTACTCAAATTTCTAGTTTTAATTATCTCTTATTAACTTGAGTTGTTGTAACTGAAGCTCTTTTGCCTCAATATGATGAACTGAATGACTCTAGCACGGAGCCATTATGTTTTTAAAGAAAGGAAACCGGCATATTAGCAAACATGGCAGAAACCTGCAATCGAATTGTCACCGGACAAGACATAAGTCAAGAAAAACATCACTAGAAAGAATCATTACAGAGATCAGCAAAAATCACCAGAGCTCACAGATTATTTAAAACAAGATCAGCGAGTGATTCCAGCTTTAGCAAACACTGAAAAACAGTAACATGCTGTGAAGCCATGTTGAAGTAGTTTTTTTTTTATTATTTATTGATGTGTGTACATATATCAAGTAAAACCTTCTCAAACTTTGTGAAGCAGTTTCTTTGACAAGGGACTTGTGCTATCTTTCCATAAATTAAAAAAAAGGTTTGCTTTGATATGTGTTATGTTCAGTGCTGTGGCATTTCTATGTATTTAAATGGGGCTAAAGTTTCCAAATACTGTTTGAGGTTACTGTATGATAAGTAAAAGGTGTTTCAATTAGGTGGACTTTGAAATTCAACTATGATACAGACTGTTCAGTAATTTAATTGATTGCATCACAAAAATAGAAAAAGAAAGTGCTGCAGTGTGTGAAAGCATTCACATTTTATAACCAGGTTTCTCAGATGGACATAATTGGATCTGCAACTATTGCTAATGACTAATAGCCACTTAAATGTTGGAAAAGTTTTCTTCTGATGGTAACACAGTTTACATACAACATCAGTGAAACAAAAACTAACTTAAGTGTTAAGCTTTTTCCATTTATCATGATCTGGTGTAAACAAAGACCAGTTGTGAATAAGGATGCTAATGGACGTCTGGCTTCCTTCTTATACTCTGAGCTGCTGTGATCTCAGGAGCTGTTCCTCCTCGTTTTGCCAGTGCAGGATGCCTCTGTCTAAACACAGGTCCTTTCCTCTTTTCATAACACTCACACATACAACAGTGTCTCTCAAACTTACATCTCTGTTTTCTGTAAGCTGCCGTCAGAGAAGAAAAATGAACTAATCACAACGGTATGTCTTCAGAAATAAGCTTCGACTGAGATCATTTACATCAGTGGTAACTGTAAACAGCAATAGAAAGCAATTAATAGTATAATGAAAAAGGAGTGCCAGAAGCTTACATAAAAAAAAAGTTAATAGGAATAGTTTAAAGTATGCTCTGGTCTGTTTTGGGTTGCTTATTTTATGTGGGGTTTTTTTGCTTGCCTAGGCCAAATAACAGGGAGGCTGAGGCTATCATTATTGTGGCAAATTCTAAACTGTTGAGACTTATCTGCCAGTTTGTGTTACTGTTGTAGATCTCCCCTAAGAGGCAGCAAAAGCAGGGGACAAGCTGACTGGAGTTTTGCACAGAGCAGCGCCATTTGGTTAAAGTGTTTCTGACTGTTGCTCTGCATGGCTCCGTGGGGCAGGAGAATACAACGTGAGTCACTCCACAGTCAAAAAGTCTCTGACTGAAATGGTACACTAATTTACCTGAGGTTATTCATGATTTCATCAGCAACCTCTCACTCCAAAACTTTAACTTTCTGCAGATGACCTCAGCAAAAATAAACTATTGTTGGTACTCAACAGTAAGGACAGCGCTTTGTTAGTCAGTCAGTCATCTTCTATGCCCGCTTTGTCCGCACTTGGGTCGCAGGGGTCTGCTGGAGCCTATCCCAGCTGTCATCAGGCAGGAGGTGGGGTACACCCTGGACAGGTTGCCAGCCTATCGCAGGGCTAACATATAGACAAACAACCATTAACACTCCCATTCACACCTATGGCAAATTTAGTTTGATCAATTCACCTAACAAGCATGTCTTTGGACTGTGGGAGGAAATCAGAGTACCAGGAGAAAACCCACGCATGCACAGGGAGGACATGCAAATTACCACTTTGTTAGCATTTCATCTTTTTTTTACTTACTTAAAATGTGTTATGTGCTGAATAATTATGAAGTTAGTAAAAAAACATGTGGTGACATATATAAATATGCCACTAATTACCTCTATAGTCATTCCAAATTTTATAATTAGTATTTTTCAGAGGGAACGAATATTCCTTAAGGAGCAAATAATTACATTTTGGCCAAGATCAGAGGATGGGAACCTGTCTGAAAAAAATTCTTATTGTTTATAATAGGCGCATGTTTTAACAAGATAGTGTTGTTAATTCACCACAAGAGGGCAACAGTGTTCAGTCTCTAGCATCAGTACAGCTGGATTATGCCTTGGTAGAAGTTTGCACTCTGTTAGTATGTTCTGTTTGCTTTTTAACAATGTGGTGCTACAAAACAGAAAATATTTTTACCTCTGAGTATTCCCTGAAAGAATGAGATCATAGAAAACCAGAGTGTTTTCCTGTGGGTTGGTACTGTTCTCACTCACTGCAATGCAAAATTAGTAAAGTACCATATTAAAGGAAGGTATGTAATATTAAAGACTAGTTTGAAGCACCTTTTTATTCACTAATTAGTGTTATGTGCTTGAGATCAATGGGTATTTGATGTCTAAATCTGACTTGTGTTTACTACCAAGCTATAAATCAACATTATGCAAGAACTGGAATATTTGTGACTGTGACCCATGTTCAGTGCACTCATAGTGTAATTAACTTTCATATCACTCACATAAAATGTCTAGTTAGTTAGTCCTCTGTTGATATGGGCTGATCTGACTTATGATCAAAAACTAGCGAGTCGATGATTCATGAACAAGCATGTGCAACAACACGAGACACTAAAAACTGGCTTATGTTGCTTACTCCTCCGACAGCAATAAGGCCAGCTCTGTGTCTGCCTTGTAGACTTTTACTTTGACAAGATCTCGCCAATGACAAAGTGCCATTCTGAAATATACTACAGACTTAGACTTTATTGTCCCCATGGGGAAATTCTTTTCCACAACACCACTTCACTTGATCTACATTGACATGACAGTACAGAAAAAAACACTGTTGTGTAGTAAGTGTAGTTTTTACTCTGGCCAGATCACCTTGGCCTTTTGTTAAGGGTTGCTATGACACATGGGATAAGGGTTTTGCCTCATCATGCTGGTCTGCATCTCAGTGTTCTGTATCTATGTCCTGAGGGGAGGGGGGTGAGGTATGTGTTCAGTGGGTGTGTTATGTCCTGTTCTGTAATGTTTGCATTTCATGTAATAGCCCTGTGGTTTAATTCTGAGAGGTTTGGTATGGGAAGACTGATTATTGTGGAGGCTGTGGTGGTTATGCGTGTGAGTTTAGTTTTGTTTGTAACAGACAGCATGTTGTAGCATGTGTCTTGCCTTGCTCACTCTATGGGGTTGTTTACACTTGGGTTTAAGATGCATGTTGGGTGATGGGTGATGTTTCAGGTGATAAAGTCAGTTACATGTTGCAAATCAGCACAGGGCAAGTTGAAGGAGAGTAAATGCAAGAAAAGCAGCATCTTTCAGTCCTACATTGATGATGTATTTTCTGTTACATCCTTATCAGGGATGCATCAGAATGCATTTACGCTACAAAAAATACACTGTCACATCTCCCAGACCACCTCCACATGTGGTTTGAGTGATTGGATCGCCAGGTCATCTACACTTGTATTTAGCGCTGTCCACTTGTGATCTGATCACCCAAGATGCATCTTAAAACCAAGTGTAAACAGGATCTTTTTCTTTTCTTCAGTCTTTTTGCCTCTGCCATGGTGTCCATACTGAAAATACCAAGCCACCTGAAGACCCACAGATGTTGGTGTGTGAGGTAGTGCTGTAAAGAGTTTCACATTCAACCCAATGAGCTAAGTTACAAAGTGCCTGAACTGACATTCAGGCTGCAGAGTGAGAATGAAATCCTCCCTGTTACAAGTCAGTAACCATCTAAATAAATTTGAAGATGTTATTTTAAGGTAGAATAGTTATATAATGTTGTTTTAATGAATTCCAGCACCTCACTGGCTTCAGGCAAATTGTAGCACCTTGAGTTTAAATGCTTGAAGCTCGTTGAATGTAAGTCCACTCTCCCTCCAGAGTTTCTCTGAAATTCAGATAATTTAATAGCCAGCTTATCATATGGAGAAAGTAGGGAGTGAGCATGAGTGATAAAATCTAAATCCTCCTTGCTGGACAGACATGCTGCAGTTTAGAATAGACAGTCTGAATAAGAGTGTTTCCTGAGCAGATTTCAGTATAGTTATCTCTGTTTTAATTTTTTTTTTTTTTTCGCCTTCTGTTACCACCATCAAACCCTCTCGGATCATTTCACTCTAACAAATTGTTTATTAGAGCCAAACAGCCCACGAAATTAAATTGCTTATGCCCAAGTTATTTCCCACCAAATAAAAGAAAAACTAACACTCAAGCACTAAGTACTTGACAGCATCAGTGCATGTACAGTAACATTTAACTGTGCATGATACATCTCTCTGATTAATGCTACTACTTTGCCAAAGACCAGAAAATGTAATTTTTTTAGCAAGTGTACATCTGTCTTGGGTGAAATAAAAATATAGATCCCTCTATCACACAATGTTTACTCAAATTGTCTGAGTCTGTGGACATATAACACACAATTCCCTTTCCTTGTATGTTTAATAGTGCATATATTTTCTCAAATCTCTGTTCACACCAGCACAAGGGGAACCATTTTTCATTTCACACCCAGGCTGGAGATTGTGAGTGCTCTCTTGTGTTGCAGTTGTTGGTTCAGGTTACCTCTGCCTCTGGCGGGAAGTGAGCCTGCTGTGACCTTGACCTTGGCCCTGCAGATCTGCTCAGTGCAGCAGAATCTCTCCCCCTCTCTCTTACACACATATATGTACTCACACAGTCACCCAACCCTATATACACTTGATCATTTTGTATGCGTTGTTTTAGTATATTATAGCACTTTTTAGCATCTCAACCTTTCATTAGTGTTGTTACTGCAGAGTGGGGTTTAGAGTCCCTTAGAGTTAAATTATCGAAGGTGAACATAGAAGAAAATTGTTTAAATACCAATGCTGTTTCAGGGTTTTACACTCTCATTATGTGATGAATTCAGAAAGATAATTTCCTCATCTACAAATCAAGATATATTCTTAATTTAGCTGCAAACATCCACCCATCCTCATTGATTATCAGCTTAATGAGGGGCCATAACTCTTAACAGTTATATTTTTTAACTAAAGAAGATATTTTTGTTCTGTGGATTCTTATAGTAAAAATAAATATAACAGAGAAGGCACTGTAGGTAATCTATGGATTGCTATCACATCGTATGAAACTATTGTTCTGATGTTGTGTTGCTGTATTGACATCTTATGGTTTCTGTCGTTGATTTGATTCACAATGGGCCAGTGCCATTTAAAAACATGACGGCAAAATTTTACTGTGCTCAGATTCAGCCTGGTGGGTGTTAAGGGATGAGAGAAAATGTGGTTACTTAATGAAAGGTTGATACGAACAATATAACGTATGCAGCCATTTGGAAAGCATTTGAGATAAATGTGGCAATGGCAGCACAACACAGCAGACAAATAGTGTAAATGGTGTTGCTTTGTGTAATTAACTTGACCAAGGGTGGTCTGTTTATTAAGTGCCAGATGCATGTGTCCCTTGATTCCCTGCTTTTACAACAAGGTATCACCAATCAGTATCCACCATCACATGCCCCATTACAAGGCTGCCGATGGCCATTTGGTGCATGTTGGCGTGCGTGTTCCTCTGTTGCATGTTTTGGTCTGAGATTGCTCCTGGAGGAGAATTTTCTCTTAAAAGTGCATCAGCCTTGTGTATTTGGGAGTGTATTTTAAAGTCGTATTATGTAAGAGCTGCATCACACAGTGTAGCTATAGTGAAAAAGCCAAAGGACTCTCCTCCTGCATATACATGGAGGAGAAGCTTGCACACTCCAATCACATCACAGGCTGAGCTCGGCTTTCTCATGCTTTGTTTCTGACATGCAAGCTGACTGGCCCCACTGTGGTTTGCTTTGTTAATTGACAGGCAAACCACAGAATATATCTACTATCAAGCACTGCTTATACCCTGTATGTTGTGAGAAAACAGTGCACAGCTTTATTTGCTTCTTTAGTTTTCTGCAGGCAGTTGTACCAACAAAGGTTAATACAAGAATGTGCAGCTTAGAAAACGTCACCCTTGCACATTTATTTAGTGGATACTGTTTTCTAAATATTACTAAAAAAAAACCAACACTTTACAGAAATCAAAATGGGACATTACTCTTATGTCTGGATTCCCTTTCAAAGCCATTATCCTAATATATTTTATTGTAATTCTGCAGCACTATAAGACCTCCTGAAAAGCTACTTAGTCATGTGAATACAGCAGTTTTGACTTCAGTGTGTTGATTAACACTTAACTGTAAACCCATGAGTGTGTCCATTGCATCAGTACTTAGTGTTAGAAAGTACTACAACAAAGTATTTCATCTATTATTCCTATAAATACGCTGACATTACCAAATAACCAAGTAGTATCATCAACATGATATTCAATATATTATCTTATTTTTTCAAAATCAAGAAAGACAGAAAAAGCATGCAGTTCTCAGTATGTGCACTCTCTGTATTATGTGAGACCTTAATCTTACAGTTTTTAGACATATGAAGTCTTCAGGTGAAGGTTTCTTTAACTAAAGAGCTGCCACAATATTGTTTTTGTACACTTTTGTTGAATCAGTGTGAGTCACTGTGTATATATTGATGTTGAAAAGAAAACGGTTTATTTTATAAGCAGTAATACAGAGTGGTTCATGGGTGATATTTCTGTTTATTTGCAGTTCAAGCAGCACTGCACTTTAACAGTACCAGATTGCTACTATATATGCCTTGCTTACATAAATGTAAGCATAAACAGATGGTGTAATACTCTATTTTCACTCTTTGCTGAGATTTCAGTGATAAGATGCACAGTGACAGCCTACACAGCACACATAACGCCGCATGGCAGCACCTACAGCACTGTACTGTATACAAACACACAGCCGGCTACATGCATGATTAGTCAGGGCTCATGTTGATAATATAACTCAGTTAATTCATCACTGTAATGAAAAAAGCAAGGTATTAGAAAAAGTGGGTAAAAAAATAATGATATTGGAAATTCAAAGTGAAAATACAACCACCAATATAACTTCATTATTCAAACCTATAGTCTGAAACTTGTGTCTCCCTCCTCTGGTAGTGATGCAACAAACACTGTCAACGCATCATTACGACGCATGCTCCGTGCTAGATTTATAAATAAATAAATAAATAAATAATCTGTGCACCATAGCATCTCTTTTGTCCGTCATTCAGCTGTCGTTTAATAGCTCAGGAGTGTTGAAGGTTGAGCCAAGGGGGGTTTGACTAAAGACTGCAGAGCCTGTCCTGTAACCACTTTACTGCTTCCTCTAAATTCCTTTTCCTCATGCTGTCTGGATCTTCTATACTTCCTGAGGGCAGCACATTGATTTAAGAATAAAAACTCCCTATGACTCTATATTGTGACTTTTAATTTACGGCATCAATACAAAGCCTTTCAGGAGTCAGTAAATGGCAGTGGCTGAACTTACTGTGCAGCCATTTTTTTTATCTGACTATTGAATAGTGTCTGTCAAAGAAACAAACAGGTAGACTCTGACAAACCTGTTTCCCCTTTAGCTTCTATTGGGCCAGTGCACAACTTCAACAGACTGCAAGTACTATGAAACATCATTTTGGTAAATACTACCACCGAGGAGGTTGTGTTTTCAGTGGTTTGTTTATTTGTGTGTTAGCAACATACGGGAACATTTATGAACAGACTATGGTATTACACAAGGAACAAATTATTATATTCTGGGCAATATCTGAGAATGGGATCTTGTCTCTCAGGATGATGAGGTCTACTCTGAGACCATTTGGTGGAGATTTGATTTTATTTGTAGACAGTAGATCAAAAACAAATACGTGTACATGGATTATGTCTTAGTGGAGGTTTGTGCTCTTTTCTAGTCTCTCTAGAAAAACTGAGTTAGAGAGTTTGAAGTTTCAGTTGAGTGTTGATTAGCTTAGTGTAAAGTTTGTAATTCAGTGAAACAGCTAACCTGGTTGTGTCCACAGTAAAGGTCTGCCTATCAACACCTCCAAGGTCACTTTTATCTTTTATATTTGATTTAAAAAACGATGAGACGTTACTTGCCCTAGAACAATGACTTCCTGGCAATGTCACAGCACTGACAAGACTTAAAGCAGTCTGAAAGTCTTTCAGTGTAACAATCCTTAAAAACGTAATTATTTAATCAATTGTGAGGTCTTTAATTAACTGGAAAACCTCCAACAACAGTCGGTGTTTAAGTGTGGATTTTATTGCCCTTTATCCATCTGTTCTCTGTACCGCTTAAGACCATCAGGGCAGTGGGGCGAGCAGGGAAACCCAGACATCCCTGTCCCCTGCAGCTTCCTCCAGCTCATGCTCATTTTCAAACATCTCTGAAATCTTTCGTTTTTACCATCTAAATATGCAAGATGTAATGAGAAATTGAGTCATTTAATTTATAGCTGAAGATTTCTGTTTTGGTGGATTTGATGACAAAATGTAATGACTGGTTATAGCGTCGTCTGTTTACAGAATACAGTTTAAATTATACAGAAATGTGAAGAAGAAACAATGGATGGTGGATTAAAAGTCAGCTATTCTGTCCTCACATCACAGTAACAGACGTCAGCAACACAACAGACTACCCAGTACTTAGGTACTTTGTATTGTAGTGTGGTAAACAGTTTATTTCCCTGCTGTATGTTACCTGTAAACAGTGCGTTTTAACACAAGAGAGACCTGCTCCCTCCCACTGGCTCTTTGTGCCGCCGTTCATCACTTACCTCAGCAAATCTGAGGCTACAGTGGGACACTTAGGAGGGAGAGTCTCCACCTGGCAGACTGTTAATAAAGGTGACAGTGGGAGGGCAGGAGGTAAGGAAGCTGCTGGTGTCAAACCCTGCTGACTGGCTGGAGACACAGGAGCACAAAGCTTCACTTTACTGTCAGGTAATACTGTCTCTGAGCACCTTCCCTCTCCATAGACTCACACTCACTGAATTCTGTTTTCTCCGCAACCATCAGGTGGAATATCTGTTTACATGTATATCCCTCTTCATGTGGAACCATCCTTATTTTTCCTTCCCCGCGCCTCCTACTCTCCTGAAACCACTCCATAAATCACTGTCCGAGGTGCAGCAGCAGTCATTTAGTATCCAGGGCTCCTGGCGTTCATTCCCAGTCCCTCCCTCTGTTTGTCTTCCACTCAACCTCCATCGCCTCACCACCACCTCCATGCTCTATCCTAAATCTGTGTTATGCTAAGTATTTCTAAAAAAAATTCACCTGTTTCCACTTGTTACTTAGCAACAGATAGAGGGACTTAATGGCAGCAACTGAAAAGTGTTTTTATCACATTCCTACCCTCTCCGCTGTACCTTTGACCTGAGAGGAACAGACTGAGAGCAACACAGTATGTGCAGCTGTTTTCACTGAGTCGTGCTCCGTGCATTTCACATGCAATTCTGTTAGAAACAACAGCAGGCGTATTCACTTCAGCAACTGTTTCATTTACATATTGCATTACCCTTGGTTGAATTCATATACTTTATGCATCTTCTGCAGCTTCCATATCTGGCGGTCCGTGTGTGGCTTCTTATCACATCATTGCTCTCTGGCAAGCCTCACACACGTCACAGTGGAGTTTTTTTATCATGCAGATACTGCTGTTTGTTATTTCTCTTCTCCACTGTACATTATATTGCAGACCTGTACTTCATTTTGCCATTCGAGCATCAACAATTTGTCTTTACATTTTTCTTTATCTAACATATAAACCAAGGGCAGGGGCTGGAAATAAGCCTTAGCTTGGTCCTTACATACATTACATCTCAGGATTTTCTTTATATGGCTGTTTTTATCTAGTTTCTCTTTCAAATACACAAATAAATAAATATAAATGTGTCGAATATGCTCTGTATTAGCACATTACAGTATGCCAGTGTTAGGTCTTGCTTTCCAAATAATTTTGGAAACAGACCCAGTTGCAATCTTAGATCTAATTTTAGCTCTACATTTACAATCCAAATTTAAAAACAATGTTCTCAGTATCGACAGTCTGCCATTGTTCATATTATTTCATTTAAGTTAATAATGTATCTGTTCTGTGCCAAGCATTCTGCAGATACACAGTTCTAGCCTGATAAGGATGTTTTAAACAACATTTTTGGTGTTATTTATTTCCAAAATAATCAATCAATCATTATGGCATCAATAAAACATTGGAAAATATTTAAACAATAATAAAAACTGATGCAGATTAAATTCCTGTTAATCAGCTAAGTGGTTGGGTTCCACCCTCATGAAAATAAAGGGCTGTTTTTGTTCTACCTTTTCTACTTATATAATTTTGCTCTTGAATATGAGGGTGTATCATGTGTCAGGGCCATCGTAGCCAAGCCCAGAGCCAGTGTTGCCGTGGAGATGCAGGTCTGGCAGTGAGAAATGAAAGCTCCGCAGTGGAGTGTTGAGTTACAGGATGCATGCAGCCTCCATGTTGCACTGACTAAATGTGTTCAGTGGGACATGAGACTCCCAGTAGTGAGGCTTATCCTTGTTTTGATCATATTCAGAATATGATGTTTACATGGAGCACAGAGAAATCTGGTTATTCATATCCCCATTGAAATGCTATATACTAGTATCCCAGTTAGCGTTTACTGCATGGTATTTGGCCTGGTGCCTGTGATGTTTGCAAACACAAATTAGTACATTTGAAAGTAGTGCATTGTAATTACTGTAATTCTTATCCTTAATATAATTTTTCTGTCCCTTTCACTGTATGTGAATACTGGGAGATCAGCGTCCTGCTGTAACCTGTCAGCTATATTTCTGCTTTCTCCCAGTTCAATTCAGCATATTTATATATTAAATAACTGTTTCCTTACTCAACTTCATTACTCCAAAAGACAGACAAATTTACTCCGACCAGTTGTTTCTGTCATCTGTCTGAAGATATGTCAGGTGGTCAGCAACATTCAGATACTGTATCTATACTTGCAGCACTATCCCAGTTTGTTTTATAGTAATCTAGCTGGCATGTTGGTTTTGTTTTACTCAAGATCCTTATAAGGGCATCCATGCACACACATAAAATCTTCAAAGAGCTCATCATAACTGGGACACTTGTGACAGTGTAAACACACTGAAGGAGAGCTGTAGCCCACAGACAGTGTTTATTGCACTGGTAGTGACAGATAACAGGTGGATGATGACACACATCAACCACGCAGTGACTAATTTCTGCACTGACACAGACATAATAATCTGCGTGAGGACGCTACTATATGCTCAGCTGATGTTGTCCATGTGTCTACTCCTGCTGTGCGCTTGTTGATCATTAGTATGCCATGTGCATGAAAGAGAGGCAGAGCAAGAGTGAGACAGGAGAACAGTCCAAGGCTACAGATTTAATCTGGCTGCTGTGGTCATGTGATTAATCGTGGCCAGGGGCCAGGGGATAGTGTAATTTATGGTGAGGG
>OOFC01050654.1:53507-93651 GCA_900323345.1 Pseudochromis fuscus | reverse complement strand
TAATTTATGGTGAGGGAGGGTGGGGGGGATCAACACATTTGGATGGTTGCTGCTCCTGAGGGAAATCTCACTCTTAAACCAATCCAGCATTCTTTTCCATCTCTCCCTAACACATCCTAATATCACAACTGTGACGACTGGGTTTGGGGCAATTTAGCCATTTTCATTTGAAAGAGGCTCTCGGTGGATTTTTATCCAGCAGGTTCAAAGATGCTTTCTGAAAGCATTTCCTTCAAATGTGTGAAACAACTGGGACCACTCATCAGTTTTTATGTTTGATGCCACAAAATGAGCCCAGAAGAGATGTAGAGAAAGACACTGAGAGGATCTATTTTGAATATTTGGGCTAATGGAGCCAGTAAATTTTGTTTATTTCCAAAGATTAAAGAGAATATTGACAGTCTGCTGAGGGACTGTGCGTCATTCACAGTCTCCTCTCTCCTTCTGGCTTAAAACCATATCTCTGCTGTGGTGACCTCACCATCCTCAGTTCTCTTCAGGCCACTGGTGTGTGTGTGTGTGTGTGTGTGTGTGTGTGTGTGTGTGCTTGCATGTTTACTTAATCCTCTTCCCAACTCCAAGAACTGCAAATAAACAGCAGAAGAGATGGAGGGAATGCGAGGTGGCCTGTGTTGAGAGGTTTTTTTTGGGTGAATTTTCTGTTCTTTTCATACCTGCCAATATCAAGCAGTGCTGATAACAGCAGTTTCCCCCTGACCTTCCCCACCAGCTGCTCACCAGCTTGCCCCATCCAACAAGAGTTACCTACCTTTGCACTGGCTGTCTGACTTTCCTCCTTGTAGTGTTATTCATTCCTGATAGAGTTTATATCTAGATTTACTTTTTCCGGTGCATGGGCCGTCTCAAGAGGACTGGGGTTTAAACACTGTCGTCCTCCCTTCCTTCATTCTGTTTATTAGTCTGAACAAATATGTAAATACAGTGACAGAGATGTCATGGTACAGTTTCATTGTAAAAGAATGTGGGATGCTATCCAGCTTCAGTGCCAAATAGTTTAATTGTTAATGGTCCTGCCTGAGAGGTTTATGCAGCAGGAGTCTGTGAACTGTCTTTATGGTTACAGCATAGCCCAAATTACTCCACAGTCCCAAAAAATAACTGGATTTTACTTGTTTGACAGATGCCATACATACATAAACATACTGGCACAGAGGACATCAGCTGAGATCTTGTGCACATGGTCTCCTCTGTGTCCCCCACGTCCTTTAGGACTCTCTAAAGACTTGTGTTTACTGGGCATTTAAATATGACACCAAATCAATCAGTGAATTGATTTGCATCTGTAGAGGCTCTGTGAACTATCAGCCCCTAAAGGGTGAGGAAAAGTAACCCGAACCTTGCATTTACTCTGGGTTGGCAGTAATAGATAGCATACATATAAAGAACAAAAAACATGTTACAAAAACAACACACACAAAAATAACAGTAGAATATTAACAGAGAGGTGCAGCAAGTTTCTTAAACTCCCAATCTACTTAAAAATCCTAAAATCTAAATAAAATTATTTAGTCCAGTTTTTAAAAGAAATAGGTATTTCAGTGTTTATGTTTTGACTTTTTCACCAAACATAAAACAAACAGCACAAGTTAACTGGATTATTCTGGTTTCATATTTGTCCTTTGAGGACTGTTTTCTAATGAGCTTTGCTTGGCTCAGTTTCACTGAGCTGTCACTGAGATCATGATTGTGTCGACTCGCCTCCTCGTTCAGTCAAACCTGCAGGACTCTGTGGCTACTTAAGGTGATTGAGATTTACACAAGGTCAGTAGTTACATGAGATAAGAACAACCCTGTTGTTGTAACATAAGAAGTATTAAAAACAGGCAGAACTTCAGCCATTCTGAAGAAAAGCTTTTAATACATATAGTGAAATAAATATGGCACAACCAGACTGATGCTAGATTTTTGAGCTTGACAACATACTGGAGAGGTTAGAAAAAAAATAAGATTTTTTTAAATTAATCCTTTAATATAAATACACATTACAAACATATAAGACATAAATGCGTCAGAGTACACTAATGTATTTAATAAACAATAATTGTGACCATGATATACTAAGGGTATAAATCTCTGTAGCTGGCATGTAATGTTGTCAGTCTTCCTGTGGTCTAGACCTAATGCATGGTACACATATAACATGCACATTAAAACATAATAAAATGATAGTAGATGCAGAAAAACAATGGGTGCAAAATTGAGGTGATGGTGCTTTATATTACTGAAAGTGTGAGGAATTAGTTACAGCAGCTTACAAGCTGAAAAAAGTTCAATTATAACCACAGAAGAGGTGATCACAAGTAAGCAAGAACAACAGTAACATCATCCTGTGTTGTCCAGATTTTCTTTCTTACACGAGCTGACATCTTTAAGTTTGTCCACTTTACAATTAATCATTTCACATCATTTCTTTAATTGAGTTGTTGTGGAGACTGTTGTGGTTTTACTCACATGGTAATTCAAATAAAACATCCTAAAATAAATAAATAAAAAGACTTCTTCGCCTCCAGTTTTACAATTGTGAGGTTTTATTCAGCCTCAGTTGGGTTCTCCCCTCCAGAGCCATTACACAGCTTCCTCCTCCTCCTCCTCCCCTCTCTCTCTCTCTCTCTCTCTCTCTCTCTCTCTCTCTGTCTCTGGTTCCACACGCTCGCGCTCTCTTTCCTAACTCGCAGACGTTTGGGTGCCGTCGCCGCTGCATCCTATCTCTGACTGTTTGCCTCCCGTTTCCTCTTCACTCTTTTCCACAGAAGAGAAAAAGAAACACAAGAGAGAGAGAAAGAGAGGGGGAGAGAGAGAGGGGGAGAGAAAAAAACAAAGTGGCCGCTCCGAGGCGAACCACAACAATGACCCGGTCCTGACTAAAACTGAATGGATTAGCCAATCTATTCTGAGCTCTAATGAGATTAGAGCGTCAGCGCAGACATGGGTCGCGGCGGCGTGGTACCTTTCGTTGAGCTCCTCGGGGAACATTTTCCCTGTCAGCGGTCCTCCCAACGTGGAAATGGCGTTTTTGACACTGAGGACGCCTCGGATGCCAGGAGACAATAACAAACGCTGAATGCACGCTCACCTGTGCCGCTTCTGTGGCGCGCGAATTCCTAGAAGTAGTAGTAGTAGTAGTAGTAGTAGAAGTAGCAGCAGCAGTAGTAGTGAAGGAGGACAAAATCATGAAGTACCAGAAATACATCACGGTAATGCAGATGGCCATGGGAGTGACAGCCTCCAACAAAGACTGCCTCCCCGTTAAGAGACAGCTGTGGTGAGTACGGAGAAAGAGGAGGAGGATGAGGAGGAGGAGGTGCGCCTGTGGATGCGAGCGTGTTTTTGGTGCGAGTGGCAAAGGTAGTGTGTGTGTGTGTGGAAAAAAAGCAGCTTTTAAAATTAGCCTCTTAGTTTTGTTGTCATGAAAAGATACACCCTCCCATTTGATCGTGTGAAGTTAAGGCTCGAGCAGCTGTTGTCGGTAGAAGAAGAAGAGGCTGTCTCCATCTCTTCATCTCTTTCTGCCTTCAACAACTGTTTCATATTCACACCGGTGATGTCCTCACACACATCCAGCCAGGGAGGATGAGGAAGAGGAGGAGGAGGAGGAGGAGGACAGGGCTGAACACTGTGCAGCCGGGCATGGCGTGTGCGTGTGTTTTTTCCTGTTTTGTTGTTTTTCGCTTGGTGGATTTGTTGTGATCCGCTGGTGAGCGCCGAGTTTCGATGCAGAGCAGGTGTATTCACAACAGCAGCATGAAACAATGCTGAGCGCCGTCCGATACTGTCCTCTTTGAAAAGGATTTCAACTGCACCTGCATGACCTCTTCCTCTACTCGAGCCTTTTTCCTTTTTTTGGATTTGTAGTTGATTTGCATCTTCCCTGCAAGTCTCTGCTCTCACATCTATTTCTGTGATCTGATGTAGTTAAAAAAAAAAAAAAAAAAAAAAATGTCGGCTGATTTCTCCTCTCATCACTTATTCAGTAGCTTCTTGCCACCTGCATTTAGATCACAGCGTGTAGGAGTGATGTTAAGTGGTTGACTCTCATTGGCTGAGTATGTCTCTGTGTTTTCATTTGAATGTTTTCACCTAGTTTCATCCATATCCAAGTTTGTTGTTATTGATGATGACTTGTTTTTTTTTTTCTCCCTCTGCTCTCTGCTGCTCCCCTCATGTCACTTTGTAGCTTTTGGAAACAGAGTGTTGAGACAGAGCAGGGATCTTTGTTGCGCATCCTTTCTCATCTCACTCTCTCTCCGCTCACTTCTTGTCACTACTCTGCTGATGACAATACACTAAAGCACAATGCTTCAAAATACTTTAAAAAAAATTGCCATCACAAGTTACAAGAATCGAAGGTGACATCTTCAACATGTTTGCTTTATCAAACAACAGGCTAAAATCCACAAATAATTATTTTATCACAATAATAGTCTAGAACATTTTTATCTTTTTATCGTTAATTAAATCATTAACTCGTGATCTTTATGCAAAAAAATATATAGGCTTAACAGTACTTAACAGGACTTTTCTTTGTCTAAAGTGATGATAGACATAATTTTTTAGGGGGGGTTGAACTGTTGATCATACAATCCAAGACATCTTAAGATTTCAGAAAGTTGTGATGGACGTCTTTCAGAACATTTTGGACAATTTGTATGTTACATATTATTTTATTTATCGAAATGCCTCAGTTGCAGCTGCTACAAATCATTGAAAAGTAAAAAATTGCATTTGAAAAGATGGATAATGGAAGTAATAATAGCAATATTGTGTTGTGAAGCTCTTAAAACGTCAAGTTATATGTTTTTATGTCACTTGATTAACCAATACAACAACCTACACCTGTAAATCAGTTAGTTGGTATCATGCAACCAGATGCTGAGAGTAATGTTGTAATGTTGACAGCATGACAGTGACTGTTAAACTGGATGACCAGTGCTGTGATGATACTGTGGGCCATGCTCAGGTAAACTGTTCAAATCTGGTCCTCTTGCTACAATAAGGAGCCTCATTAATAGCAAAAGGACAATCCAAAAAAACATGACACAGCGGAGCGGTGGAGAGTCTAATTATAGACTCTTATAGCAATGAGCACTTTCAGATTTGTCTTCTGTGATCCACGTATAGAAAATAAAGCATTAGGCACAACTCTCACAGGTTTTCCTCACTGCACAGTGAGAAGTCAAACACTGGTTCACTGTAATGAATGTCCAAGCTGCTTTCTTGAGAGTCTATCCTATGTGTAGGACTGAATAGCTTTCTAACTGGCTCAACCAGATTAGAAAGTATCTCACAAGGGGAAGAGGATAGATTTTCTCCTCTTTGTTCGTGTGACTGTCGTCAAATGTGTTGCAAAGGACACAGTGGTGAGTTGGCTTTGACACGTCTCCCTTAAGAGAGGCGCGGTGGTATGTCTGGGGCCATCACATCACGGTGGGGGAAGGGACACGGCCATTAAAACAGGATTACTGTATCGCCTCCGACAGCCACTTTAACGGAGGGAAGCTGAGCCACCGTGTATCTGCAGTGTGTGTTTCATGGAGTCACCCCACGCATTCACTTGCCTGACATTTCTGTTTTTATTCAGAGTGAAGTCAGAGGCCAGACTCAGTAGGCTCGCATGCCCACAAGTAAGTCACTGACTGTGAAGTCTGAAGTTACACCCAATAATGAAAACAGATTGAGATTCAAATCTGGACCAATTAACCCACATTTACAGGAGTCGTAACCTTTGTTGTAGTAGGAGGAGCATAATCAATAAATGATTGAAGAACTTTAGCTCTAACCATTGGTCCACCGACCTATAGAAATGGCAAATGAAGAAGTATTTTAGTTTCTTAGATGTAGATGTCATTGGTAGACATGCAGTATTTTGTAAAATTTCTAATGCAGTGATTTTTATTCAGTTTCCTCTCTGACCTCTGGGAGACATGAAGGGAATTTGAATATCAGAAAAAACACGCTGGGCAGCTTATACGTTGATAACCAGATATCTTAAAATGACAGTATTATTTTAGAGATTGCTGTTCAGACTGTACATATATTAGCAGATAATCAATGTGCTTTAAGCTTAATGTGAGAATGCCAGTGTACTGTGTGCAACTTGTGTTCCTCCCCTTGATGTCATAAGGTTGAATTTGCAAGTTGTCATGAAGGACATGATGCACAACTAAAGTGTTGCTGGAGGGGCAGGATGATGTAGAACTGACTCACTAACACTCAGGTACTGGGAGATGATGCAGTTCTTCATCTGAGGAAACAACGAGACAGAATGGAGACATTGCTTTTTCCTGCCAGCAGATGAGGAGTATAAATGGGCAGGTGGTTATTCACCAGATGGTTTCATGATCATCAAAAAACAAAAAAAACAAAACAACTCAACCCCCTGTGATTAAACCATCATGTTTAAAGAGCAGATAATTGCAATGACAAAGCATTAAACAGTCACATCAACAGTGTCATTTATTCCACTAAGTGAGAAATGCATTTCAGATGGTACATGTTATAAATGGCTGATGACGCACTTGTACTTGTGTGTGTGTGTGTGTGTGTGTGTTTGTAAAGCTCTTTTAGAGGTTGGTTTTCTAACTAACTCACCTGGAATCTATTTATCTCTGTGTCACAGTTGCTCCATCTGGTGAAGGTGGAGACAATATGAGAACATGCACTCAGAGACAATTATATAAAAGGCACGTCCTATTGTTTCAGGTGTATTTGGGTGGCAGTAAGTAAAACGCTCCAAAACTTCCCTTTGTTTTGAGCGTACCGCCACATTAATATAGCATTGATAAATAATTTATGGATTCAATTACAGCCTTAATGTCACATTAGTTGCTTGATTTGCTTAATCTAAGCATTGTCTTACTGTTCTTATAGCTACATAAAGGCACTGAACAAAAATAAAAAAAAATTCTTGATGAATAACCGGAAGGCTCTCCAGTGTACGACTTCCCTCACAGCGTTAAACAAGACAAACACAACGTTATTATACAAAACACACTACAATTTGTAATAACAACTGCACTGTAATTAGTTTGAGATAATCCATAAATAATAATTAGCCTGATGATGCGTGTTTAAACCGGTTGCTTCTCTTCCTAACACGTGGGTGTATCGTCCTGTATTGTGTGCCAGATGTCTACTCTGCTCCCCTCTACAGTCACAGCTCCGCCTGGTGTTCTCAAACCACCTGGTTAATGATGCATAAAGGCAGCGTCCCTTCTTCCCCCTAATACACACAGACACACACACTCTCAGACACCCACCCACACACTCACACACACATGCAGCAGCCCCTCTGCCCTCTGATTTGCCTGTCCACACTTCCTCCCTCCCAGCTCCTCAGAGCAACACACACAGCTCGTGTCTTACCCCCTCCATTCTCCCAGTCCCACTCATCGAGTCCATGATGCGTAATCTCACACAAACTGACAATGGCTTGCATTAGTTACCTCAGCAGGAGCCCAAGTTCAGGGTGGGCCTGTCATGATAATCAGTACTTTTCTGAAAAACATGCTGAAATGCTCTCTTTCTTTCTCGTTTACTCGCCGTCTCGCTCCCTCTCCAAAGTAAAATAAGCTTTTTTTTGTATTAGTCATGAAGTCTGATCTCAAAAACACTAAATCATGACTTCTCTCTCAGTGCACACACACCTCTTACTCTGCAGTCTCCACAGGTCTCATCGAGTGTGTGCCAAGGTGCACACATGTGTTTGTGTGTGTGTTTGTGTTCAGTGTTTCTGTCCATTAGGAACTCGCATGTTGTTACTTTGGTAGAACGGTTGTAATCTCCTCTCAGATGGTTTATGCCACTAAAGGGAACAGATTACACAGGGTTTATTGACTCGTGGCTCACCCTCTCACCCCCTCCCGCTTTCCCGCATCCTGTGGGTATGTGTTTGTGTGGGTTTTTTTTTTTTTTTTTTTTTTTTTTTGGTGTGTGCCTATGTGTAAGACTATATTTGTGGGTGTCTGTGTGAGGATTAGAGCATTAACTGGTAACTTTTTAGATTCAATTTAAATGGACTGGAAAGAAAGGCAGAACTTTTTTCTATAATATTTGCTTTGTTGAATTGGTAATATTTTTTTATTTTATTATTATCCTGGACTTTTTATCGCACTTCATTTGAGTATATTTTTCCTTTTCATGTGTTATTCAAGAAATATAACATTTTCAGCCTTATTTACCAAAATCCAATATTGGATTGGATTGAACATTGGATCATGTTTCTAATAATAATTCCTAAAGTACATGCCAAAGTGAACTATCAAATATGCTGTTGTGCTATTCAAGATGTTTTGTCCTTTTTTTAGTCTTCACTTGTGTTCTGTCTTAACAATAGTGTAACCAGTGATATAACACTCTCCAGCAACATCTTCCTTAAGTTGTAGCTCAGTGCAGGTTTGCATTCATGCAATGTTAAGCCTAAATACGGGTCTGGTAATTGCTGCTTAAAGAGCCCGTTGGCGGCAGTGATGTTAACAGAGGCCTATCAGAGCCTCATTGTCTCCAGTCAGAGCAGACGCGGAGCAGCAATGACTTTTAGAATCTGTGAGTCACACGTTCTCGGCCTCTGGTGGCTCTCGACTGTCACGATGGCTCACAGGGGGCTGACAAGATGGAATCCATCACTGCCGTCCCACAAACAGAGAAGGACACAGCAGAGGGGATCCACTTTTATCTGACAGAAGTCCCATTGTTTGTCTCTCTTTTCCTCTGCTCGACACATTTTTATCTTTCTGTCAGCGTTCACATTATCTAATGTTACATAATTATTAAGGCTTTTTAGTTTTCTTTGTTGCAACACTATATGACAGAGGATGCACCCCAAATACGTTGATATCTGCACTGAGTGGTTATCCCCCCTTTTCACGTCTGTCCTCAGTTTCAGATCAAAATAAGATTGAAACAGACTAAACAATCAAATCATTACTGTTGGGGATTAGTTGGCAGTACTACGAATCAAACCAGCTGATAATAATGTCATGATAACAAACTTTTGTGCCTGTATAAGGTGAATTTGATAGCAAACTGACGTAAACTGAAAGCAGTTGCAGGAAATTAAGCAAAAAGTCTGTGTTAGAAAAAGGCTCAGTGGTAACTTAAGCATGTCATTTATAGTTACTTAGTGGAAGTATCTTATGTAAGCTGGACGTGCAAACTCATGATTGTGGCCCTTCGACCTCCCACTGTTTTTCACCATAAAGTAGATGAGGGGCCACACTTTGCTTTTCGCGTGACTTGCTCATACTCGGGTGTTTGACGTGCCCCGAGGTCACGTTTGTGTCGATGTCTGTTGTACGGGAGCTTTTTGAAACCATCCGCTGACCTGCCTGCCACCCTTCTCTCGGCAGGGTTCAGACAGCACTCGGACATGACCGTTGTCCCGCCTTGTTTGATACACGTCTATATGCCTAATCTGGTCTGTCCATCTGTCAGGCCTGTCTGGCCTAATCAGAGTCTTGATCCCGCCACAGCTTTTCAGTCCCTGCCTGCTCTGCCCAGGTGGCTTTCAAAGAGCTTACAGACGCTCGACTTGTAAATAACTAGCTTTGGGAAAGTGTTTCCTTGTTTTCTTTTCTTTTTCCTCAGACTTTTCCAAGGATGTTTGTAGCCATCCAACACATTAGTCATTTGTTTTATTCTTCTGATGGGGAGGGTCAGAGGGGTTATCTAGATCAAGTAGGATGTGTCATGCACCTCTTGTCACCACTTGTCCCCTGAAGTATGAGGGGGACCCAGGAGCAAAATGATGCATGTTCATCGGTCGCCATCACTTCCAGCTGAACAGTCAGGCATTACGAAGCAATCAGGGCGACCTCGAGCCATACACTGACAGTGTCCCTCTGTCCTTTGTCTGTTTGCATTATGGTTGTTCTCTGTCTTTCGGCCCTTTTTCATAGACTTCTGCCTCTCAGCACCATGTTCCCTCATGCTTTGTTCACCTGTCTCCTTCAGTCTTTACTTCAACTTTTTGCTCTAACTTTTAATATCCTACCCTGTATGTATGTATGTATATATGTATGTATGTATATGTATGTATTTATGTATGTATGTATGAATGAATATAAATATGAAGAGGAAACATCAGTGGAGCTATTTTGGATGCACCACTGCCCGACGAGCTGGACGATATGAACAAAGACAAACCCAGGATAAAAGGCTTTTCCAGAAATCTGTTTTACATTTTGGTCAGAGCCACAGACATCATGTTAAAAGCAGAATTTGACAGGGAAGCTGAGATGGAGTTATATCTCCAATGTCTGGGTTTTTAGGTGAGTGTGTGTGACACTGGGGGGTTTGCTGCTTAGGTAGACATGTCAGGACGGCAGGATGGGATGACACACTCCTGCTTTTGTCCCTGTGGTCCTCACTAAGCAGAACCAATTGGCCTGCAAAGTGCTCTCCAACTGAAGACCTGTCATAACATTATAGCTCTGCGCTAACAAGAGGATGAAGCTCATAACTCCTCTCCTTTAACACCCACACAGGAGGCTTGTTACACTGGTTACAACAGGTTGACAAAAATAAATGATTGGTTTAATTTCAATACAGCCCTCGGCACTTTACATTTTAGGTGCTTATCCATCAGGGAGGTGTCTGCTTAATCCCTTAATGATTCTGTGGCAACAACCTCAAACATTCAGCCAAAGTCATAAAGAACTTTTGATAAAAACAAGAAGCAGAGGGAGCCCTGCAACAGATGGTTCGCCCCCCACAGAGTCCTTATTGCAACATCATGGAGTCAGTCTGGGATTACATGCAGAGACAGAAGACACAGAGACAGACTAAACACTTCTTTACTTCCTGTGTGCAAATTTACCAAGGACAGTTGGTGCTGTTAATGGAAAAAGGGTTGTTACACCAAATATTGATTAGAGCTTTCTGTTTACTTTCCTTGTTTGAATGAATAAGTATTTAATGGGTGATTTTTTGAAGAGCACTGATTGTGTTTAAATGGTAAATTCAAATTTTATGGGCTATTTTGCAGAATACTGATGATGTTTGAACCTGTTTGAAGGTTTTTTTTTATATAGATTACACAGCTGGGAAATTGAAGTCTGAGTCTGTATCTTAAGGTCATCTTTGGTGTATACTATCATATTTTACACATTTGTCAAACCAAAGATTAGAAGCTGATACGCTCCGTAGTCTTCTACTCTTTTCAGGTGATTTCACTGTCATTGCTGCTTTGTTGCAATATTATTGTTCATTATTTTAAGTCAGAAGCAGCAGGAGGTCATGAATCCTGGCTCCCGTGAATCCTACCACTACACCAGACTGCTGCAGCCCGCATAGTATCAGAACATACTGTACCTCATAATGAGGAAATGGCTGGTGATATCACAAAATTAATCCAGCATTTTTATAGATAAATATGATCACAAATGTTGTGTATTGTCCCAGAGCAGCTGATCAGACTGTAAAGATGATGTTGCCCCAGCAGAGTTTCACTTCATTGATCCGTCTGTTCTCTGAAGGGGAAGAATTAGGAATTCAGAAAATGATCATCAGTAAAATCAGATCTTGTATCATGTCTCTCTCTGGTTTTTGCGGTTGCCATGGTGACACCGCAAGTTGAAAAAGTCATCTGTCATGTACTCGCACGCTCATGAGAGCAGCAGCCACACTCCCCGCTCACTGTAGCATTAACAGCGTTATCACAGAGTTCATTTAGTGTCTGTTTCTGTAACTTTCAGTCATGAAACCTGAGCCTCATCAACAGATGAGTTTGCTCAACTATCAATAAATTGTACAAAGCTCAAATTTCTGTATTTTTTGTTATTCTTTTTGACTCTAAAGCTAATGATCAGTTAATTTTCAACCTTGGAAACAGCAGCAGAGCATCTCCATAATGCCATGTGATGACTGTTGTTTGGGCCTCAGCCCTTAAAGTCAGACAAAAACTAGAAATTTAAAAAGACACACTTATATGACAAACTCCAGCTGCTGATGAAGTTCATGTGATGTGACTGACAGCTCCTGTAAAGCTCCTAAATAGATCCTGTGCTGAGAGAGTTTTGTCAGCTGTTGTTGCCAAGGTCAGGAGCGCTGTGTCAGCTTCCTTTTTATATTCACATTTTTTGCTACATGTATTTCATCCATTGTAATTTAATTATGTTGTTGAATCTAATCTCTAATTGAAAAACATACTTCTCTGCTGATACATTATTCATTGAAGCAGCTAATGTTTTTTCCTGCAATTAGGTTATAACGTTTACACATTGCTGGGATTCTGGGATGAGGTAATCTGTAAAGCTTTGCCAGTGATCTCTCCAATCCAGGGCAGGAGGGAGATTCTCTATTTTGAGCACAAGTCTCATGTAATATTCATAATATTTCACCTCTCACTGCAGTTAGTGCCTATAACGTGTCTTGTTATTTCTGTTTGTTGTTTTTTTGTTGTTATTACATGCCAGCATTGTCTGATGTTTGCACTGAAGGGTCACTCTGAATATGATTTGTGAGTGCACTCCAGCCTGTTTGTGAATTCCTCCATATTTCTCCAGAGGCAGTGAAAAGTGAAACTGACTTCTGTATGCACAGACAGCCAGACTGTGTCTAATCCACTGACTTGTATGGTTCAATATATCCTCCTAAAATCCTGCAGCATCACTCATAATAAATCATTCATGGGCCAGCAGCAAGTGAGAAGTCATACTTCTGATCCTTCTGGTGTCCTGAATGGTTTTCATATTTGCACCCAATTTATGTTGTTTACCAGAAAAACACCAACATGCACTATGATGGGTTGTATACATAATGTGCTGATTATAGTATATTAGTGTATGATACAAAGTAAAAATGTATGCATTAATATCTCCTTAAAGTTTTTAGGAAACACTGCTACATTTGTTTTAATTTGACGGTGATGAAAGGCTGCAATGTTAATATTTGAAGTCTTTTATTTTGTATTTTATTTCTCAATGACTCAAAATTAGAAGTAGAAAATCCATCTTTCTTTCTTATGATATTGATAAAGTAACATTTACTGGACAGTGTCTGGTTATCTGATACTTTAGTCGTCACATTGATCAAAAATATTCCAGACATTGGCTCATTCCTTATATTTCATAGCAAATCACCGTATTCATACGTAAACACAGTGTCATGGAAGCACTGATGCATTAAATCCTTGCACCAAAAACTTCAGATGTTTTTTCTTACTTGTTCATAATGGCATCTGTTAGTAAAGGATTTACAGAATGAGCTACAGGTTGTCAACCACCACACATGCACAATCCCTATTAGTGCTTGTCATTCTTAAAAATAGGCTTGTTAAATCCACCGAGCTTCATAAGCTTGTGCTGGATGTGTGAATGAAATCCCCTTGTAAAAGTAAGAATGGGATTAGAGTGACAGAGAGTGGGCTCTTGTGCGCTGTGTTTGTGTGTCCTGGCTGTTGGTAAATACACAAATGCATCAGGTACAGGTCACAGTAGAGGACAGGGACTGAACAGTTATGAATACTATCACTGTGGTACTCTAAAACTGTATCTGAAAGTATCTATTTGTGCTTATGTGTGTAGTTTATAACATTTAAAAATCACTATATTGAGAAAAATAGTGATTAGAGCTTGATCTACACCTAGATTGGTGTATATGACACAGACACTTATGATTCCCATCAGAGTAAATTGTCATAGCATCAGTGAGCTTTAAGTTTGTAACAAGTATGTCGGCATAATATCAATAAATCTACTTCTGTCTTCTGTTCTGTTGTCTTCCTTAGTTAATGGGTGGAGGGTACAACAGGGCACAGTGTGTAGCACTCGCTTTGCTTCTGAATTTGTCCTGGCCATGGGAACATCAAGGTAGTAAATCAGCATGTGTGTATTTTGAATCGAACTGTTTGTTACGAATCACAGCAGATACAAACCAGGTCTGCGGGCTTTTCCTCTCGAGTGAGAAGTACTCTGCCGAGACACCGCGTAGCTCTCATACACTGCGCCGCTATTGATCTGCCTCGGGTTTTTTAACAACAAAACAGACTTGGAGCTGTAGAAAAAAGCAATGGGAATATGTGTGTGTTTAGTTAAACATGCTGTAAGGCGGCATTCAGCGTTCACTGACTGAATGTGAGGTGGTAACGGAAACTCTCTTTCTGTTGTTCTTATTGAACCTTCTATCAATAGACACATTTTGAAATCCATACCCTTTACTGGACATTAAAGCAAAGACAACACGTATTGACAGAGCCTCAGGTTTAAATGCAAATGGAAAGTGCTTACCTTGCATGCTGTGACAATACAGGAACAAATGATTATCCACAGGTAGACAGCATCAGTCTGTTGACTTGTGTAAAACAACATTGGAAGCATTAAGGTCTTTTAACACACAGGAGGATGGATGAATAGTATAAAAATAACCCTAATCAATGTGTTTTGGATCTTAGCTCAGATCCAGCACATGTGCACCTTTGTAGACTTTTAAGAATCTATTTATGTTTCTTCAAAGAGTCTCATTTTAATGTGAGTCATAAGTATCAATAAGTGGCTTTTGCATGTCGTGATTTTGTCAATTTTGCAATTTTTGAAAACAAAATATTTTTGAAGTAAGTAATGTGAATTTCCTATTTAAGTGAAATTTGACTGAAATGATATGAACATGTGTCATTATGTGTTTAAACAGAATCCTAATGATTGCTTGTGTAAAAGAGTATTCAGAGGATTTGGATTTATCAAACTTTACACATGTTACCACCAGGTTTTGCTTTTTTTTTATCATGAAAGTACACGTTGAATGTGTCGGATTTGTTATTTTTACACTCTCTCTGTTTTCAAAGTCTTCTGATAGAGTGTTAACGAGACTCACTGAATTTACATATATTAACAAGCAGAGGAAGAAACAAGGGGCTCAGTATGTTAGATGGCCTGAATAAGTTCTGTGCCCAGAGACACTGACAAGCTGTCAGGAGGTTTCTTTATTTATTTACTTTCCCCCCTTTAGGTCTGTCATGTGTCGTCAACTCTAACACTGTCTCACACTTTGGTACAAGGCTTTGATTGATGACTTGTCATTATGATACATCTGAAATACAACAAATAGCTTGTTTTCTCTTTTAAAGGCTGAACTATGGCTGTATTGCAGAGCTGACCTGATAGTAATGATTGTTGGTATCAATCATTGATCTGAAGATTGTCTTCTTGATTGGCTGATGTCAGAAAATAGTGAAAATTGCTGGTACAATTTGTTAACGCTCAAAAAACATGTTGAAATGTCTTGTTTGTTTCCACTAACACTGACAACTCAAAGCTATTTGAGTTAAAAGGTCGAAAATAAGAGCAAACCATAAAATGGGGACGCCCTGATAGGTCAGTGGTTAAAGTGAATTAAACAACTGCATCACCGAAGGGCTTGTGTTGCAGTCCTCTGTCTCTTCCCTTGTTTTCTGTCTACCTCTACGCTGTCCTATCTATTAAAGAAATGAATAAGCTCCAACTGGATATATGTGTAACATAAATGTTCATACTTAACAAACAGTGAATGAATAGCTTTGTCTGCTGATCCTCATTTAAAACCACATATGTAGGGTTATAAAACTCACAACGTTTCCTTTTTGAAGAAGTTTGAAATAACTTTTCTCCACTTTTTTTGTTTTTGCTTTTTTAAGGTGTAAAAATGGTCAGATTTACACTTACTAGGAATTTTTAAACCATCAGGGAAATTCCCTTCTTCCTCAACCCTGCATGTGAGAAGCAAAGCAGCTTCATTGTGGCTTAATAATAGAAGACAAGTGGATGCTCCATACCTAGCCTCCATCTGCAGGCTACCCGCTGACATTCAGCCCAATTATTCACACTTGCTTGGATGCCACTACAGCCAACAGGAGAGGATGTCCTTTAAAAAAGTAAAGACAGCGAGAGAAAAGTTATGTCACTTTGATCCTCCAGGCATCTTTATGTTTTCCCTCAGATATGAAGCAGCGCCTGTTAGCATTATGTGCAGTGTGGATTGCTCTTGGGAGAAATCATCTTTATTGTGGACTGTGTGATATTTAATGGATGTGGTTACATCAATGTGAGCCCACAAGCAGAAACATTCAAGATTTTAAGAAAAACCGAGATATGAGTGTAAGATCTATTAAAATATATCAACTTTCTCATGACTGTTTAATGAATGATGGTGCAGTTGGTTGCAGATCATAACAAAGTAACAAAACAAACACATCATGTACATTCAGTACATTTACATGCATATAAACCTGCAGTAATTAATCTGTCACTTGATGATTTTTTTATTGAACAGTTCAACAATCTGTGATACAGAACTTTGCATTATTTTTTAACTTAAAATTAAACTGTCAGCAACGTGAATTACAAGTTACTTTCCAACCCTGTGGGCTCTGTTTTGGTCTCCACCAACGTCTGAGGGGAAATATGTCGCTGCTAAATGATCCGACATGTTCGCCAACCAACTCATTGTCTCCCATCTGACACTGGGTAGGAAGTGTACAGAGAGTACAGAGCTTTTTGTTCTGAAAATGACACTGATGAGCAGCAAGCTTGAATTAAACCAGACAATTGTTATATTTTATTCATACTGATTAATGCAGCTTTAAATGCCCTGATTATTGTCAGCTCTCTGCAGTAATGGGATATCAGTGAGGGATGGGGAAAGGGAAACACAGATGCATTTCTACAAAGAGGTCTGACTCTTTGTCTGTTCAAATGGGAACTAGATTTCCTTCAGGGTGGTTTCATCAAAGTGCACACACAAGACATCAGGCAGGGAAAGTATGGCTGTGGTAAACAAAAGTTTCAGTGTTGCTGTGAGTGTGGAAATGTTGTTCTTTGCTCACCTCGTTTTTTGTTTTTGTTTGGTTTTTTTTAATTGCTGGTTTGTTAATCTTAATCTTAATCTTTGTTTGTTTTCCTTTCTGCTGCAGGGTGACCCCACCGGATGGAGAGACGTCCCCCTCAGGTGCTTCAGATGGGCCTATAGGTGCTACTGGTGGCGCTGGTGCTATGGCAATGCCTGCCACCTCCACCCTTTCGTTGCCCATGAGCCAGGGTAAACCTTCTCTGCGTCGCATCAAAGGCCGCATTCACCGCAGCAAGAGCCTGGACAGCATCGATCTACTTGACTCCAATGTGAGCCTCATTGTCAATTTCACACCTGCTTAACATGTCGATCCATAGGAAAACACTAACTGATAATTATTTTCATTATATAGAGAAAATAGTGAAAACATGTTCTCATTCTCGCCTTACTTAATGCTTTGTTTTATTCATTAAGCAAAGACAAAACAAAAGAGAGTTTATTATGACAAAGAAAATCTTTAAATACTTGAAAAGCTGGAAACAGTGAAAGGTGGATGCTGAAGTATTGATTGAACATCACTTAATGTGTGTAAAGGACGGATGTAGACACAGTGACGTCATCCTTCAGTTTGGGGAGGATTTGAGTTTTGGCCTTTTGTTGTCGCCATCTTGGTTTTTTGGAGAAAGAAGTGGTGATGATGGGATGAGAGAGCAGAGCTGGGTGGGAGGTGGTGGACAGATCTGAGCTTCCTGTCAGTCAAAGCAGCCACACTCTTGTTATGCATACTTTTAAGTCGCAATATAATTTCAGCACAGGTGTCATGAGACAAAGCTGTAAACATGTTTATTTCTGCTCTAAGTTTTACCAGTGGGACTCACTGTCGGAGTCAGCCTCAAGCAGTTATTTCAGTTTTGTCACTTACACGTTGGCCACATTTTTTAGTCCCAGAGGTTTTTGCTTGTTGAAAATGTCATTTTTCTCTCCAGTTGTTTCGATGTTGAAGGAATAATACTTATCAGACCCAACCATTTAGAATAGTCTATTTTTTCCCTTGTATTCTTGTGGCAGTAATATTTTCAAGTCATACATGTAATATAATCTGTGATTACATTTTACTAAATTACAGTTACTGTGGTTTCTGAGAAGACTAAATGTCCATGAAATCCAAACACTTTTTTTTTTTATCCTAATGGTTTCATTCAGATTTAACATTTACACAAGCTACAGCGCTAATACGAACCAATGGGCGCGCACACACACACACACACACACACACACACACACAGGATGACCTTTGGTTATGCAATATTTCTTTGGTTTTCGGATGAGCACAGTTTAACACATTCCATATGTCTCTCTCTATGACAGGTTTATTCTCATGAAAAGTATTAATCTGATAAATTATTGGGTAAGCTGCTTGGATCTAAAAACCCTTCCTAACTCTGGGATTGTCCATTGAGCTGAGAACTGCGTTTGGCCCACTCTCTCCACTGGTCAAATGTGTGTACTTGTGTGTGTGTGTGTGTGTGTGTGTGTGTGTGTGTTTATGACTAACGTGGGCAGTTTGGTATTTGGGAAAGCAACCAACGGTTTATGATGTAAAAGCATGCCGACCTGCTACTAATGCTGTTTTTTGTGGCATGGGACCACAGTGGACACACAAATAAATCACTCTGTCTCTGCACAGCACTACTGAACACCCCCCACTCACACACACACACACACACACACACACACACACACACACTCACGCACACACACTTTCTTTATGTCTTGACCCTCTGTAGATGTCTCCTTTAATGAATGTTCACAGTGTGATGTTTCCTCATCCACCCCCGCCCTTCCTCTCCATGTTGACAGTCTGCATTGTGTATGTGCGCCTGGTGGAGTGTGTGCATGCTGGTTGTGGGTGTTCAGTATATTAGATGGCCTTAATTGTAAGCTGCCTGGTGCGTCTGTGTGAGGAGTCATTGCTCTCCTCCGCAACAACAGCCGGCGTGTTGTCAGTGCGAGGATAGGACTCGTTAAGATTACGTTTAAGAGAGGCAGCATTTGCAGTTCACACAAGTTAATCCATTATTGATGTGAAGGAGGGTTGAAGGTGGACAGAGGAAGACGCAAGGTGGGGGTGACAGTCAGGGACATGCTCAGAGATGACACAGCATGGCCTCCCCAACCTGAATGATGCAACAAGCACACACACACTCACACACACACACACACACACCCATGCCTTTGACCGAGTTTGTCACTTTGATTGACTGCTGGCATGAAGTTTCCTGTCAGTTTCTAATTTTGAGATGGAGGTGAAAATATCTCATAGATTTTTAAAACAACCTTGAGTGCTGCACTGTGTGGTACTTGGCAGTGAGACGTTTGGCCTAAATCAGGAGGATTTTTCTTACCTTGCAGACATGATTGGGGTAAGTGCAGAGGTGGGCTGAGCTGGAGCTGTAGGAGCAGATGGTGAATGAAAGTTAGATGTGGCTTTGCTGTTATGTCATCTACAAAAACAAAAACTTGTAGCACTCATGGCACACTTTGTACCATCCAACTATAGCAACACTTGGGATAAAAATAGAGATTAACATTTTAAAGAAAAATATGTAATTATTATTATTAAGATATCGTGGCTTCAGTTCTGTAAATTATTAATAACAATTTGATTATTTAGGTTTTCCTGATGCTGGTTCTAATTTGGGACCTGTAGGTTAATAGGGTAAATAGTAATATAATGCTAAAGAGACTGAAAATATATTTTCTCAATCAGATGTAATCCAACATGAACAATTTGGTAATTTCACATCAATGATTTTTGTGGGTAGGGTTCAGTATAAATCAAAATATCATTAGTATAAAAAGATAATTTTTCTTCCCTTTTTTGCAAAGAGTATACATTTTATATTAAGGTAACATAATGGAGTTGCTTTTTGTTGTTTGTTGTTTTTCAGACCAACTACTTGGAGAAATTTCGTAAGTTTTTCCCAGAAATATATCAGTTTCATTCAAATATATTAAAATATTATTAGGATACTGTGCTGTATGATTTATTGAGATTTACAACTACATAGTTGAAAAATAATGTAAAAGTCACTGTTAAGAATAAGTGAATAATAAGCTGTTAACTCATGATCCTCAATGATATTGTTTGGCACTGCTGTAAACATTTGCCTCTCAGATTAGTAAACTCAAAACAACACTGTACAGACATGATGATGCACATACCTGTGTTGTGTTTCTCTACTGAGAAACAGGGGGCAGAAAAACATTGAAAGTGTCCGACTTACATTTAGTTTATTTCATTTTAGGGTTATGACTATTTCATTAGTAAGTGTGCGCAGTATTTGTGCTTTTTGCCACTAATGATAAATCCAAACACCTTCAGTGAAGAAGGTCTATTAACCACTCATCAGCCAAGAGCAGTGGTCAGTAAAGCTGTGAAATCAATGGTTGCCAACAACTTTCTTCGTCTGTCTGTTAACAACATTATAAAAAACTACTGAACACATCTCAATGATTTTTTCTATTATTTTTTGAATAGATAAGGTAGTACCCAAGAAATAAACGATGACAGAGAATGGGATTCTGTCTGGAAAAAATCCTGAAATAACCTTATCTATTATAAGAATGTTTTAACAAGATAGTACTGCTATTCCACCACAAGGGGGCAACAATATTCAGTCTGTAAAATCAGTACAGCTGGATTCTGCCTTGGCAGAGGTTTGCACTCTGAAAGTTTTTCAGACAACATTGTACTTCAATGAGATGGGATTTTGATGTTTCAAACTTGAACAATGAAGGTGATCTAGTCCTATGATCTGATGTTTGTTTTGTGATCACCACATTTCTTAATATGCCACTAAACTTTAAATATCTAACATGCTGTCACAATACTTCATACGTCACTGTAAGAAACCCATAATTGTACAAAGGGTCACAGTCAACATGAGGCTTCACAGTTTTGTCTTCACAGACCACCCACCAGCAAAGATACCCTTCAAACCCAGTCTATAGAGAATCTGTATTATGGTAAACCTCCATTTTCAACCTTTTCTGGAGCAGAAACATTTCATAGTAACAGTAAATCTCCATGATCATAACATGTTTTACTCCATGCAGTATTCAGTTGCTGTTAGAGTCTGACTCTCAAACATGGATTCTCAGCTACACCTCCCTGTTTCCATCAAAAATATAGAAAATGCATGCTAAAAAAAGGCCTGGGTATCCATTTCGTCTCACTGACTTCTCACTCTGTGCATCAGTATCAGCTGCTCGGAGCATGTTACACAAATACATTAGCTTCCATTCTCCTGCCCTGCTGTGGACCATCACAAGATGTCCATGAGTGTAAGTTTGAAACATGAATAATAGATGGAAGAAACGATCTACTTCATAATGCAGTGTTTTCTTTCTTTTACTTGGAGCTATTTTTGTGTGATGATAAAAACAGTGCTGTGAAGGCTATAGAGAAGAGAATCTGAAAAGTCGTGGGTAAACTGGGTGAACCCATGTGGGATTTTATCAATTATTTATTCAATACAGACCAATATGTCTTCTAATGCAAAGCAGCTGCCAATGTGTACTTCACTGTGGAGGAAAGGATTGATTTCCTGCAATAGTGTCAGTGGTTGGATAGATGTGTGTATGCATGCATGTTGCTGTAGTGTGGAGTGTGACCTGATATGCAGAGTCCTTGAGCTGAAAGCACACAGTGTTTTGGTTAGATCCATGTGGCTCAGTGCTGTGTGTGATCGCTGAGCTTGGGTTTTATTCCCAGCAGATCTTGCTGCACTCTGACTTTTATCACGACAAGAATTCACAAAAAGATTTCAAAAGACAGTTATTTGAAGAAGAAAGATGTCATCTAATTCCTTTCAAAGACCTATTTTTCCAGATTTATTAATTTATCTGAATATGACCAATCCATAAACCTCTATTTCAACATAACTAAAGCTAGATTAGCTTTGGATCATTATTATTGTTAAAAGCACTTTTCTTTCCCTTTATGTTTATTGGCAAACTGGAGTCTTCCTCCATTGTTATTTTTGGTTTTCTAAGCCTTTTCCTGGCGTACCTCCCACGCAGTTCAAATGAGTGTAGTTTCTGTGTGATTGCATGCACTTTAACACCAAACAGCTCCAACAGCTCTTGGACTGAACTTGCAGGCCCAGTAATGGATCAACTGACAGGTGTTCGAAATCTGCGCCAATTGATTTGTTTCAGATCGTTTGGAAACATTTTAAAGCTCTTCACAGGCACCCGCAGCCTTTTTATGGACATGATGACACACTTCAGTAGCAGATGCTTGATAACAGAGGTTTACATGAGACAGGTTTCATGGTCGTGCTCTCAGTAGGTTCACATATACTGAAAACCCCATGATTCTGATGTAGATTTGAAAGTGATACAAATGAGGCACTTCACTTAATCGCTATGTAATTACAAGCCCTCTTCTTAAATATTAAAGTGGAAAAACAGGTTAAATAAACACAGGTTGAATTAAAACACCCAGCCCCCAGCCTCCTGACCTTTTGTTGGGTTAATATCCAGCAGGAGCGTCACCCGTGGACACTGAATATAATTCATGGTGTGCTTGATGCTGAGGCAGACTTCTCAGTTCTCTGCCAGACTGATCGCCACAAACCAGAGATGGCAAACCCTCAAGCACTGACTGACAGAGAGAGTGGAAACGAGATTACAAAACAGAGTGATGAATGTGAGGGAGGAGCGGAGGTTATGACATGGATGTGCAGTATGAAGGATGAGAGAATGGTTTGACAGCAGGGTGCAGCATGTTTCGATTAGATGAATATATTTTCACTGGGTAACAGGAGGCTCTGAAGACACCTTCGAACTCAGTCTCTTCATCACTTGTTCTCAGGCACAACAGCTCAAAATTGCATTGCACATACAAGTCATTCATCTTACCTGAGTTGAAATGGACTGTGTGTGTTGTGTATGTGCCCCTGCACCTTTGCATGTGTGTCTGGACTGCATGATGTGGTGTTACAGTGGAAACAGTTGTTATTTCTGAATAAATGATTAAATCCTCAATCACACGAAGCTTCAGGAATCATTACACTTACCATCAGTGTTGGAAATTAACAACACATAACAAATTTATGAAGTTGAATTGATGATGGCAAGACTTTTAAATATGTATTTCGTAAATTTTGAAATGTAACCACCTCCAACATTGATGGAGAAAGAAGAAAAGAGCTGCAATATTGAAGTCATTTGACCTCAACAGAGAGCGTGGTGCTTCTGTGTGTGTTGTGTTGTGAGGCTGAACTTTTAAAGCTGTTATAGCTGTAGGTTATTATTGCTGCTCTGCACACAAGCAGGCGTGGACAAACACAGACACACTCGCAGCGGGGCTGTGGACGACTGTCTGTGGATATATGATGCAACACGGAGAAAGCTGCACATGAACTCAGACTCAGACCACGGCTTTGCTGTGTCTCTGCCTGCCTCTAGGGGCAGCACTGATTCATGTAGTGTTGAGTGGAACATGAGTGTTGTGATACTGTATGTATGGTTTTAGTGCTGATTTGTTAATCATGTCCGATCCAGTGTTGAACAAAATAAAAAAGAAACAAAGTAAGAGAAAAGACAACATCAGATGGGAGTTGATGTGTGTGATGGGGTATGAATGCATACAAAATATTTATATTATAGTGCAGTTTTTACAGCATGAAACATAACGTGCAACAGCTACATTGAAATAACAACACCAACAGTGCTTTATTAATATCAAACATTAGAGGGATTGGTTGCTGTGTATAAAATAGTTTCACAAAGTTTTGTGGCTTTAACCTGTTTTAGTTTAAACAAAACATGTCAAGAGATTTATAGCTTTGCCTTCAACCATTTACTACTGATACTATTCATGTTACTACAAATGAATAAGTACATATACCCACTTTGTTTCAGTAATCTTCATCCATTGAATCCATTTTAACTTTTTACCCACTTACATTTATCTGACAGCCGTACTTACAAATCGCTGACTTTTTACTCAACGCTAAGCTGCTGCATTAAGGAAAATCCATATATATTAACATAAGTGACAGTAGCCATTATGATGTACAATTAGCACTCTTACTTTTGATACTTAGCAGTACTCTTATGATCGTGCTGCTTTTACGTGAATAAAGGATGTTCTTGCCTGCCACCAGGGACGTCCCGTGAAGCCTCTCATTAATTGCGTTCACCATTAACCAGCAGTAAATCATAAGCCTGTAGCTCTCAGGCTCCCTATGGCTTTTCGTTTTGATCACAGTGATTCATTAGCTTTTAAAGACATGGAGCCCTCTGCATAATGACATGCTCCCTGCCCCTCATGTTAGCTCATCCCGCGGCACTATGCGCCTATAATGTCAGGCAGGAAGGGCAGGCTGGATCAATGTTGGTTCTATAGATAGATGAGGCAATGATCTATGACATCCACAGCAGCAGCCTGAAAGTGAGAAGGCCTTATTTAACAGAGGGTCATATGGAACTGTTCACATTAAATTAAATGAATCAATCACTCTTGGTTAGTGAGGTGTGTGTGTGTGTGTGTGTGTGTGTGTGTGTGTGTGTGTGTGTGTATGAGAGAGATCTTTGGGGAAGTGGCTACAGGGATGCCTGCCCGCATACATTGCAGGAAGTGTGTCTTCATATTAGCATGTCCGGCAGTCTGCTGTCCTCTGCGTGATATTGATTGGTCGCATTAGGGAGTGTGCAGGTCAGCATTTCTGAAATGGGGACAGAAGAAGATGGAGGAGGGCAGAGAGGAGATGTGGAGGAATTACTGGAGGGCACAAGCAGATAGGATGAGGAGGTAGAGGAGGAGACGAAGGCATGTTGGAAGGACAGAAGTTTATACAGCTGAGGATGATGGGAGGGATCACTGAAGAGTAGTGGTATTGATATTGTGTAGCTCACATGACAGCAACCTCGGCCCCACCCCATCTGTTTCTTGGAGTATTGATTGATGTGCTATTGTTCTTGCTCTCATGCTCTTTGTTTACAGTATATTGATACAAATATTTGCTCACCACAATGTAAGCATCTGTCAATATGAAATAAATAACCGTAACCATCGTACTCGTCCTGCAATGTTTACCTAATTGATCAGTGGAATTAATTTTATTGATCAGATCAGACCTGCCGACCCACAGCGCTCACAGGTGCACATACTGTAGCCCTTTCCTGTGAGATCCTGCCTCTCAGCTCACTACTCAAGGTGCTTGTGCTGGATGAAGCTTTCATCTATTCCCAGTAACATGTAATTTCCTAATTAGATATTTAATAGTTGTTTTCAGCTTCAGTGACTGACAGTGTTTCCTCAGTGACCTTCAGTAGCTCTGGTGTTTTGATGTAATTTTAGCTCGGCTTTTACATCCATCCCTGTTTGGGTCCCAGTGCTCTTCCAGCTCTGTTTCTGGTTTTCAGTGCTGAAATGTTTTGGTCTGAATAATTTATCACCCTTAAAAGCAATCCCAACACCTTGTAGTCTTGAGTTGGACTCAGCTAAACGGCTTTATCGCTCCGGATTTTCTGTGCAAGTATTGTTTTATTTTGTGTCCTGTGTTTTATGTTTTGGCTGCATCCAGTCTGAGTGGACCCTGTGTGTGCGTCAGCAGTGAACACATGGACACCGAGTCCTGCATAAGAGGCCTTGGATTATGAAAAGAGAAGATTGGGTTAATTTATGACTTCAACATTCATCTCGTACCACGTGGCCACAGCAGCAGCAGCAGCAGCAGCAGCCTCGTCTAACGAAATGGGATGGATTCTCAGCGACTCAGAATTTAGGCCCTCTTCTCTGTTTCCATGGCAACACAATTACTTTGCCCCGGGTGTGGGAGGTTAGGGCGATAATGCACGTAGGTTAACGTAATGTGAATGGGCCATTTTTTTTGTTGTTGAGAGGGCACAGGGAGAAAACAGGCTGTTTGTTTATTTGATTGTATCTTTTTGTTTGATTTTATTTTGGAGAATCAGTGGGTGAAAAGTGCTGTTTGTTGTTGAGAATATATTCTGCTCCTTCATTTTAGATAACTTAAAAAAAAAAAAAGACTGATCATAAGCAAGTTTCTAACAAAGAGGTCAAACTAGTGACAGATAAGACAGTTACATGTTTATTTTCTGATGAAATACATGCATAAACTGACACAACCAATGTAATTTAGAAATATAGCAGAAAGCCCAGAATGAACAACACACAATAAGTAGTAGCAAATAAGCCCTTTGTTTCTATATTTATCCTCATTTGTAGATTATTAATGAAAGTATTGCATTTTGTGCATTACATGTTTTTAATAGTGCAGTTATGGTGTTATAGTGTTGTAGTGATGTTACTGAGCTGTATGTTGAGGAAATATGTTGTACTCAGTCAGTCATCTGAGGCATTCTCTTGAAATCTGATACATTTTAAACATAATATAAGATCTTTTCATCTGAAGTCTTCATCATATCAGAGGAAATGCAGATTATAATGTCCCCTCTGTCCCTGTATTTTTTATCAGCTGCGTGCATTGCCTCCTTTCTACAATGTCACTGCTCTCCACTGCTGCATGTACACAGAAAGGTCTCACTGTCTCTAACCTTTTCCACCATGCAGGCACCTTCAGGGGCTCTCATTTCACGTTTGACTTTTATTTTCCCCCTCAACTAAATTGTGCACCAGAAATGTGAAACTTTGTCAAGTGAGACGCCCCCGGGGAAGTCAAGCTGCTAATCTGCGACCTGGGATGGTGGCGTCTGTCTGACGAGAGACGCACAGCAAGTGATTGAAATGAACAAAGAAACGAAAAACTAGACGAAATAATCGGGTTCATCAGAACTAATGGATGCGGTGCCTCTGCCTGTCACTGCATGTGTGTGTCTGCATCTGTCTATGTATGTGCGTGCCTCAGGAGGACTGCTTGCTCGGGGACAAGGGGGCTCTCAGGATGTATTCGTCAGAAGCCAGGGGCTGTGCTGTGCATCATTAGGATCAAGGTTGCTATTTCAGGACGCTACCTGCTGAGGGATGTACTCTGCTCACAGTTCTGATGGCCCCTCTGCCGAAGTCCATTAAACGAGGCAGAGATGTCCCATGCTGCTACAGAATAATTGGGATAGGGGCTATTTTCACAAATTGACCAGTTATTTAACTTCAGATATTTCTATATGTAGAACATCAATAGCTCTTCACTTTCATGACTAATTTTAGTTTGTTGTATATAACCTTGCAACTAATCTTTGATGTGATTATGACAGAAATTTGATGTGAGTTTGTCCAAACTGAGATGTCTGTTCTTTATTGTGTCACTTTGTAGAATTACATAACTTTCTATTCTTTAGGTGAGGCTGTAACAACAGTACAGAGAGTGGACCCACGTTATAATACTTACATGAAGACGCTGTTTGTGTACTTGTATATAGTAAGGCTACAGGGTGAAGACCTATAGCGTAAGGTGAGGTATTAGTGATTATGATGACTAATGAGGTTTGGAGACTTCTCCAAGAAATGAATGTAAGTCAAAGTAATGTCCTCTGAAGGGGTGGAAACACAACTGCATATGCATGTGTGTGTGTGTGTGTGTGTGTGTGTGTGTGTGTGTTTCTTTGGGGAAAATGAATCAGCATTCTTTGCAGATTGCTTTCCACAGCAAGAGGACACAAGCTGACCTCTGTGGCCTTTGGGGTTAAAGGTCACATCTAGCTCAGAATTAACAGCAGATGTGTTTAAACCAGCATAAACCAGTAGGAGGTACATAATTAACTCATTAAATAAACTGAAGAGATTATATTTATTTAAGTATATATTACATGTAGTTCTCCCATTTAGAAATGCAACAAATAAACAATTAAAAAATTAAAAAATGTTGGGTTTTTACAATTAAAATTTTTTTATTTTTTTTCTCATTTTGATTGGAAATATTTAAGTAATATGATGAATGACATAAACTGATTTGAACAGATACAATGAGATTTTGTTATTTTTTTGAGTATATTACAAACTGCTGTGATGCTCCTTCCTGGAAAGATGTAAATGAAGGTGCAGTTTGTAGTTTTTCTAATTTTTATTGTAGTTACAATTACTCCATGAGACAAACAGTAACCTCAAAGCTTAAGAAAAAAAAAGATGTTTTTGTAACTATCATGAATACATTAAGCTGTAATAAGAACTAGACAGTCTCCCCGTCACCCTCCTGTGCAGTACACCTGTGCGGCCACTAATAGTGCTTATGCTACACTAAAAAGATCAAAATGTCACTGAAGCTTCCCTCCAGTCAACCTGGCTGAAAAACAGGCCAGTGAGAGCTTTATTCCTGCAGAGGGCAGAGTTTCTCTACTAACCATCTCAACACACCACTAAACAGACCGCTGACCTCCTCGGCACCAATCTCCATTTTAACTGTCTGAATGGAAAAGGATGATAAATCCATAGCTGGAAATATTGCATACCTTTCACACCTGCCTTTACACTCTTACACTCATTTATCATCTCTAACATATGTCCACAAACTGTCTTTCCAAGCAGTGAACTGATGTTCAGATGTGGACAGAGACAGTGGGATGTAAAGAAAAATCAGGAAGGAGAGTCAATGGAGGGGAGATAACTCTGAGTTGTCTGTGTGGTGAATTTCTACACTCCTGCATTCACAAAAAGCAAATGAATTCATGTAATGTTGAATAAATATGTATGTTTCACTTATGGTTAAACTTGTGACAGATCTTCTGCAGATGCCTGCACTATTGTGGCTCCCTCTGTGACTTCATGGGCAAAGCAGATGCCAGAAAATTTAATTAACTGAAATCGACATTCCAGAAAGGCCCACTGGGGATCTCACTGCCAAACAGAGTGGCAGATCTGTGCTGCATCACAGAAGATGCAGAGTGAAAACAAGGGAGATAGGAGGAGATAGATGGGCACTGATTCATCTGCACTTTAGTGTCATTGGAAAACATTTGCAAAATAATTTTAACATCACATCTTATCCACTGGCTGTTGGGACAGAAACTCAGTGTTAGCATCAAAATAAACAACTCTGGTTCTGAATGCTCATGTCAGAGCCAAGCATTGGCATGACCCCCATGATATTAAAGTGTCAGTAGCCTAATGTGTTTGTTCAGAGAGCAGCTGCAGAAGACGGTGTGAGAAAATGAGCTCAACATTTTCTGATGATTTGGTCTTGGTGAAACTGAAAAACGAGATGGGAACTCCCCAGCGAGTGTGCTGGTATTTACGAGGTGGTGTCGAGCCTTAGCTGAAGATATTTCATTAAAAATGAGAGAGGGGGCAGAAAGGAGAGCAGCGAGGGATGACTGATCAGTCAGGTGATTGGGATTTTATCATCCATGGGTCAGCGCCTTTTCTCAGAGCCTGCCATAGCTTTTCTGTTGCCACTGACTGTAGGCTGCCTGGTGCCATCTGTATTAAGCTAAAAGAATAAAGACGGTATTTAATGCATTTCTTCGGCGTCTCTATCCAGCTTACACAGAAGAATGTTGTCAGAGGAGCAGTGATCAAAGAGGCACCCTCACTCAGTATTTATTTCTGGACAGTTTTCAGTGGAAGCTCCCTCAGAGCCTCAATGACGTTGCCAGTGGATTAACTGTCCTCATATCCCTGCATCCCTTGGTTTTTCTGCTGCTTGTTTTCTTTTAATAAAACTGGCTAACTCGCCCCCCAGTCCTGAAGGAGGCTGGCAGACTGACAGGCAGACAAGAAGTCGTGCAGGTGGGCAACAGTAGTAGGTAGGGACGGTGTGGTGGTAGACAAACTGGGCAAAGAGGGAGATGTGTTGCATGGGTGCTAGAAAAGGTCAGAGTACAACAGACCCCTGTGTTTGGTGCAGTCACAGTGAACGTCACAACTCTGACATTGTCGCTTTAGATTCTGTCGTCTCTGTTTGAAGAGCTACATTCTTGGCAGCCAGACACACATTCATGTGTATAGGCACACATACAAATACACACTGATATTCATTGGCCTTGTCAGGAACAAACCTGGTTGGAAGGGGAAGCATCACATGCCTCTGACTCCCTCAGTGCCAAAACAAATGGTTTTACACCTGGAGATAAAAGCAAAAAGAAGAAAGCTGTGATCCAGTGACTATCTTAGGTTGATGTGCACGGCTTGTTACAATCTTCACCTGAAGTGTTGTTGTGTCAAATTATTCTCAGGAGAGGCAGCTGGATGTATTGGTGACAGCCCCGCTGCCCCACCGAGCTCCACCCCGCTGTAGCAGCAACTCAGTCATCATAGCTGCTGATTGTTTGTCCCTAATGGTGACCCATAAATAAAGCAGCGACCAATAGAGAGAATTGATTTCCAGAAGCATGGAGGAGCGGTGGAGATTTATGCTCCGAGTTGGTCTCCGCTGCAGTGCTGTATATCACTCTTTCTGAAACATTTTGCCCTTCATCTTTTTTTCCATCCCATCATTCTGCCTCTGAGTGTAACACCCAGAACAAAGTGTTCCCTCATTTCTGCGATTATAACATTTTCCAAATGTCTTTCTTTTTTTCCCTTTGATCTTCTTGGTTTATCTCCTCCTTTTATTGGCCCATGTGCTTGGCTCACCTGGCCTGTAGCAGCTTTATTTTTCTTTCTCTTTTACTCACACTCTCTCATGCACTCTCTCTCTGGCTCTCTTTCTTTTTTTAGTTGTCCAAGTGAAATTGGCCAGACTCTAATAGACCAGACTTGACTTTCTGGAATTTGCTCATTTTGCTGATTTTCTGTTTGAGTGACTTAGGCTTCAGATCAGAGTCATCTTAGTGCCAAAGTAGAGATTTTAACTTTAGATAATTCGTCTAGAACCATGGCAGCAGTACAGGACATCATTTATTATACATTAAGACATTTCAGACGCTCTCGTAATTCTCTGTCTTGCTGCTTCCTTGACATTTTACGGCTGAGATTCATAGCGGCTCATCGATCTGATCTGCACGTTAAAAAGATCCCATCGTTACCTGTAATCCATCCCTCTGATTCAGTCCCATTGTTAATCCAGCTTCACAACACAGCCTCATATGGATTGGTTTGCTCCATTGTATGGCAGATGTTCTCTCTGATTGTGTGTGTGTGCATCATGCTGCTCCCTCCTGCTGTGAGCATCCAGGTGCTTCAAGCACTATGAGCCATAACAGACCTGAGTTTATTAATGTTGTTCATTTCCTCTCGTATGCTCGCCTCTGGCCGCCTGGCTGCTTGGCTCTCCAGTCCAACATTCCACACACTCCACTGGAATTAAGGGAGAGGCCTGCGGCGAGGCAGAGAACAAGCTCAGGAATGTCTCTGTTATCACAGGGAGAGAGGATGGAGGGAGGAAGGGAACAGGAGGTCAGACTGGAGGGCCCCACCGTTGTTGGGTTGACCCAAGTAAGAACCGCTGGAGTCACAGGGGTTACCATCATCAAAGCTTTGATCGCTACACACAGCTCTGCCCATAGGCTCATATTTCTACAGAGGTGCATGCCCCTGGGCCAATCAGAACACATAGGAATCTAATTTTAGAGCTGCTGCTTTTTAAATCAATATCTCCACTCCTATCAGTGGCAGTGTCATGTAGATTATCTCACGGCTTTCACAGATGTCACACCAGGTTGGCTCTGCTCTCAGTCCACAGTGTGTGCTGCTGTGGATCACCCTGCATTCACTCACACAGGCAAAAGCACTGAGTTGCATGCTGCACGTGCATGCGGCAGGAAAGATACATGGGCGAGAGCATCCCTCTGGGTCAACCATAACTGGAGTCAGACCGTGTGCAGGCGTATGCACGCATGTGTGGTGAGTGAACGTGAGAAACGGTTTGATATTGTTTGACGAGCGCAGAGCAAGTGGAATTGCCGTGTTTCGAAGGTTATAGTCAAGCAGAGTGGTCTTACTATTTGCTGGCTTGATGTTTTATTTGTTAGCGTTTGATGTGAATATCTTTAATTCACACTGGTCATGCCTAAATGTCTTCTAGAGGAAGATGAAAGGAGATTCTCTTTTGTTGGTAGATGTTTATTGCAGCATAAAAAGTGATTTCTTTTTTGTTCATCACTCTGATCTGAACAATGATTACAAAAAGGGCAACTGTCAGTGTTCTGTATCTCTTTAATTTGAACGGTGCGGCATGACCTCAACTCAGTGTGTGGATGTTGACTTAGTGTTTTTGTGTGCTGACGGATTTGCATCATCTTTTCAGTCGTTGTATCTGTGTTGTGGTGATGGCAGTAAATCAGAAGTGTAGAGCTTATTATCACTAATGAATCCAATGAAAGTGAAGACAACAATTCCAGGCTGGTGAGATAAAACCAAAATATTTTCTAGGCAAGACAAAGAAAACACTATGAGGTTTGCTGTACTAATAAATTCAGGCAGTAAAGCAATGTCTGTAAGATAATTTATGGACCTCATTTTAAAATGTCTTTTGACCACCGACATCCAGGAGACTTCAGGGCTTTGGTGACTCAGTGGTTGATTTGCAATGTTGACTCACAGCAAGAAGATCCTGGGAAAGATCCTCAGTTTATTGCAGATGTTCTAGATTCCTTCTACCCCAAATACATACTTGTTAGGTGTTAGATTATATTATACTGTATCCTTTCCCTGTTGGATCTGAGTCCTCACACTGTGGCCAAACACTGCTCCTAAATAGGATGGGTCAGATGCAGAGGACACATTTCTCCATGGGAAATAAACAGTATAAAAATAAACAGCATTTAAACTGCTGGTGGTTTCATGTTTGACTTGTGCTGATGCTTGTCAGTTTTTCTTCTTTGTGAAGCAAGAAAAAGGCCGACCTTAGCATAAAGATGTTGCGTAACAGTCTTCAGTCCTATAAAAAGCTTCTTGATAATTCCTACAGTTGTGTTTCAGTGAAAGGATTTTGGCATACATTTAATCTTGTCCATGTATAATGTCACATCGCCTACATGTAGATACAGAGGGGATTATTTTCATCCTTTTACTGTAGTCGTTGTAGATGGAGACAAGACAACACCTGACTACAGGAATAATTCTCCACAAAGTTGATGAGATTTTGCTGAATATATAGCCATGGTATTACAATAGTTGTAATGCTGAACTTCTATATAAACATATATGTTTGGATGCATTTTTATTTTTGTATCCAAGCAAAGGTTAACTACTGTGATTCAGATACTTCCTGGTATAAAACGCTGTTGTCCCGTAGAGTCCTGATGTGTCATCCAGTCTGACCTTCCCGCGGGACTGCTGCCCCTGCACATTACACACTGACTAACAGCATGACAACAGAACTAATCACAGCCTCGTAGCTGTGGTCTGCATAATGTTCTCTGTGATGTACTCATAATTATAGATATGCATGTTCCAGTAGGTGCACACAGCAGCAGAGATAACATGTAGCTTTTTGAGTCCTTCACATTTTGTCACTTTTTTTATCTCAGAAATGACTGAACTCAGATTAAAATTGAAATTGATTCAAGGCCTTAATATTGTTGCACATTTTCACGTTTTTATTGTTGTTAACAGTGTAATTCAAGTTCAAACTCTGTTAGGACTGAAAATATTTGCATTTACATTTATACTCAAAATGTGTTTCTCTCTGTGTTTTTTAATATTGCTACAATAACTGTAATCATCAGCTGTCTATCACACATATATTATCTGTGAGAAGACAACTGAGCCTGCTTGACGTCTTGTTACAGATAGAAGTGGGATGATAGCGCAGTGCTAAAGTGTTTTCCATTTTGCTCTGTGTTCCCTGGTGTTGTTGTCCCAGCAGTGCTGTTTCCATATGTTGTTTACTGTACATGTCACATGGTTAGGCCAGTGGCACTAGTTCAGCTGTGAGGGCCCCAGGTGATACAAGAGCTGTAGGCAAGCAGAGGCAGCTAACATCTCTACACAAAGCTATTTTCTCTGTTTGTGGTGGAGGAAAGGCAAATGTAACGTATACGCTGAACATTTTTATTTATTTTCTGTATAGTAATTTCTATAGAGAGACAAGCAGCAGACATTAAAGCTGAATCTTAACCTCCAGGCGACCGAGACAACAAGAGACCCTGCTGCCATACATTTGTGACGCCAACATTATATTTCCAACAAACAAGGGTTGGAAAAGAAGATTTATGGGTTTCCTCTTTCTATGGAGTAGTTTGCTGTTATGTAATCTAATGCATGTGGATTAATACTGTATTAACAGAAGTGTGAATATGTAGATTTAAATACAGTTCTTATAGCAATAGTTTGGATCACAGGACGTGCTGAATAGAAGTCTCATACTGTACGACCATTCGGCGTGAATACACATACTCTCTGTTTACAAACTAAACCGTGACCTCTGACTCTCTTGCCCGATTGACGTGACCTCATTCACCCTTGTGTCCCTGCCGATTTTAAAGTCAAACATACAGGCTTCCATCTCGGCATCCCCCAACAGATCCGGATGTGCACATTCAGTCTCTCCTCACGTATGAGCTCACAGGAACTGTCTATATGCTGTTGAATAGGGCACAGTAAATCCCTGCCCACTGCCCAGCTCAGTTCTGACCCAGCTCAGGCCCCACGGTGCCCACCACGACAGAGGTGGCTTAGACTGGCTTTTAGGTCTGCTCCCTTTGTGCTGAGTTCATCAGGCTGGTCCTTTGAGCAGGGAGCCAGGCCACTGCCTTGTGGCTCTTTCTTTCTTTTCAGGCAACAAATGTGCTAAAACAGCACTCCATAATCACTTGGCATTAGGGGCCGTTGTGTTGGGCATTAGTGGTTAGAATTGACCAGTGGGACGTTATAAAAATGAGTCTGACAAGAGAACACCAAAGCTGATGAGTCTGGATCCTGGCACTGGACGGCTAGAGGATTAGTCAGCTAACACACGGGCTGGGGCTTCTGCAGGGTCGGGTCCCATCACATCTCATCACCACCAGGCTTGAAGCAGTCCCTGTGGCTGCCGTGTCTCCATCCGCCTCTCTGGCTGGCTGGCTGGCTCTGGTACCCATCCTCCACCGCTTCCTTCTCTCCGCTCTACCAAAAGCACAACATCGTATCTTCATGTAGGTTTGTGTTTTCACTAGAGGAGCATATGATGTTACGACCTGAGGACTGAAAGGGTTAAATGGCAGCGAAGGAGTCTGATTCAGTGAAAGGCTTAAACATCCACACATACACACGTAACATTTATTTTCACCCCAGCTGAATCCACTTTGTCTATCTACTGAATATGTGACTGAAAACACTGCTCACTTCTCATTTTCTCAACCTACCATATTCAGCACTGCAGAAACTTAACCGAGGGGTGTTTCCAATGACAGTTACCAGAAATACATTTACCTCCTTATCCCTGAACCATTAAATCAGATTCACAGCACAGCAGCAGAAACCACTGTGTTAGCTTTTGGAGTTAAGTCATGAGATTTTACAGAATTACAGCTGCTTCTCACTTATGGGCACTCCTCAGCCCATGCTGCTCGGCCTCTGCTGGAGCACAGAGCACTCCTGCTGTTTCCACTTCTTTGCCCAGTGTGAGCAGCTTCACACTGTTGGAATGTAACAGTAACAGGCGGTACCATGGGAAGAGTCACTGACGAGGGGGGTGAGCTGCATGTCCTCTATTCAGGCCAATGCTGAGTTCACTGGACTTGAAACATTTCCTCATTTGTTGCAGTGTAGTTTGGCTTTGTGCTTGTTTCTGTTATCTCACCTATCGACTCCCCTTTTTATTGTATGAATCTCCATCTTTCTTCCTCTAAACTGGCCTCTTGGTTTTCCTCTTGTCCACCACTTCTGATCTCTTCTCTCTGTTTTTAATGTTTGCTCTGCTTTCCTTTGTTGTCCTTTTCATTTTCTTTTATTTCCTCTTTCATATTACAGATCTGTGCTTTCAGTGTCTTTCCTTTATGATTTCTTTGCTCTAATCTTTTCATCTCTTCATCATGTTCTCAGTATCATAGACAGACCTCACTCTTTTTGAAGATGTATACAGCTGATCTCTACATTGTTTTTGTTTGTTTTCTACTCTATTCACATTCATTCGTGAGTCTTTGGGTTATTAGACGTGCTCTAAATCATGACAGCCTGCAAATTATAGAAATAGAGCTGAATAAATTCATTGATCAATCAACTGACAGATAATCAATGCGCTGTATGTACTTTTTAATTAAAAATGTGAAGTATTTGTTTCATTTATAACGAACTGTGAAGTTTTGTGGCTTTTATTCTCCTATGCAAACTTAGTATTTTGGGGTGTTGACCTGCTGGTCAGACAGTTATCAGTTCCAACTTTTTGAAAGTGTGATTATTATTTTTTTCAGATTTTACAATCCAGTCGTTTGCAGCACCTATACTGTTGTACTGAGGAGTGAGGTGTTGTCACATTTAAAAACATTCACATATTTATGGAGACATTCTTCTGTATGAAAATGAACTAAGCTGTAATAATTTATCCCAGCCAGACTTCCTCACTGTGCCAACAGAGAGCGTTTATCACTGTTTGAATAAATGACTGAGTCTGCTGTTTCTACTTCTGCAACTATGCATCTGTTCTTCTGATTACATGACAACATCACAACAAAATGCTCTCCAACCAGTTTATTGCATTTTGGATCTACTGTAACTTAGAGAAGTTCTTGATTCAGAAATTTCAAGGTCCCAGTGCAACATGTTGTTTGTGCTCACTCACAGATTTCATATTGAATGGAAGACAATGAACACACATTCCCCTGCTACACGTGTAGATGTGTAGACGTCATTGCTTAACCAGACAGAGCCGATAACAGGGTTGTTGTCAGTGTCCTGTTTACATTGTACTCACATGGTGTGGCTGTATAGGATTTCTTTTCTTATCGTCACCTCATGAAAAGTTAATGCCATTCATGTTAAACAGACAGAATGGATGAGTGAACATGTGTCCATCTATTCACAGTAGGTGATGTATACATGTAAAACGCATGTTAAAAGAATTCTAAATAAACTAGTGCACAAACACTGACACTGGCTTTCTCATCCACTGGGTGTTGCAGCTTTAAGAGAACAGCCAATGTCAGTGTTCTTTGTAGTTAAATTGTACACAGATTACTTAATGCAAATTCATCTTGCTGAATTAAAGAATGACAACAATAAACCTTGAGACACAAGCAGGACATTATTCTCATTAACTTCTTATTCAAATGCTCACTCACATAATATAGTTGCTGTAGGTACATGCTATAAGTACATTGTGTAGTAGTTGATACATTAATGTGATAACAGCAACAGAGAGTATGGTCAATGATAACTTTTTAAATAATAATTTATGTATCTTTAATGTAATAGTAAAATGCAAATTAATTGACCACAGAGCATTAAACTGTGGAAAATAAAACATACCAGTCAAATTTGTTTTTTCTGTTTCAAAACACTGAAATTCACAATAAGATCCAAATAATAAAAACGAACTCCTTAACTTCCTGCAGTGCCGTGATGTGGAAGTGTGCTCCAGGGAGTTGATGTTCGCAGTGACATCACTATTGGGTGTGATTACAGGTGCAAAACAAACACACTTCTGACCACAGTGTCAGATTCACTGTTCAGCTCGGTGCCTTGTTTCTCCTTAAATGAACTGGGTAATTGTTTGGTTAAATTTTAGGTGCTAATCTGAAAACTCCGGACTATACTCACTGAGATTTAGGCTGAGGTGTGTCACTGTGCTGTGGGACGGTAGCAGAGTAAATCTCCTCTCTGACAGAAGTTAACTGCATCCCTGCAACATGTCAGCCTGAAATCTGCAGTTGCTTCTTCCATTACACTTGTAAATCTCTACTCTCCCTTGAAAATCAATTACATGCCACTTACAATATGTGTCAAATGGCATTTTAGTGCCTGCTGCCTGCTGTCAACACAGTAACTTGAGCTGCAGCTGTTGGACTCACTGAGACATAATTCTGTCTCTCAATTTAAGTGGGGAGGCTTTGGAGCCCTGTGTCTAATGCCCATTTATTAAACTGAAGATTCACACCCATATTGGCCATTCAGCATACACTAAATCTTTGCCCTTTAGAGAATAGATAGAAGTGTCTCTGTAATCCCCTCCTTGGTTTAATCTCACCTCATACACTGCAGTTAGATGGTATAAGCATAGTCATGTTTTTCACCAAGACACTTTGAAATCAAATTCAAAGCGATGAGATTCAGCCACATTGCTTGGGGGACTCACAACTCCATTTAAATTGTTTTTAAAATGCAGGTAATACACAGGGCTAATATTCTTTCAAATACAAAATGCAGGCAAAGCAACATCAGACTGATTGTTGCCTAACATAACAATCCCCAATCCAGCTGTTCTGTGTCATTACTGAAAAACTCTTGAAGTGAAGATTGAGCACTAGTTTCCAGGGAAGTTACCAAGTGTCTCCTGGTCCTTGTTAAGACTCAGTCATGAAAGCAAAGGCTGTACAAGTATTAAATATGTCATTTTGTCCCCCCCTTTATTTCTCACTATGTGAATACTTTCTGACTGCACTTCTGTTTGTTGTCACCACTTTGGATTACAGAACATGGTTGTAAACAATTAACTGCTTTAACTGCTGCCAGAAAGCATAGGTGCGGCTTTTATTTCACCCTTTCTTACTCTGTGTGCAGTGACACGTAGTAAGAGTAAGAGATATGTGAGTAATAGTGTCTCTTTGACACCAGTGCCCCTGTTTTTTTTAGATATGTACCAGGTAAGACCTTAAATTTAACTGTTATGCATGCTGTATACCTTTTTACAGTGTATGCTTAGCCACATAGACTCCATACTTACAGAATAGCAGACATGCACAATCAGCTAGGACTGTACAGACCAGATAGCAGTTTAAACGATGCTGGTTTTATTTTGATTAAACACATATAATACAACATTTGCTCCAGGGAATCTTCATCCGGGAGTCAGGGATGTTGGATGCTGCGGACACAGCGGTGTCTGGTGGTCATCGCCTGGCCTGAGGCTCAGAGCCCCGGCACGCCACATAATATGAGAGAGTGAGAGAGAGAGAGAGAGAGGTCGATTAGTGCATGCACCACACCTGTGCCACTGACACACAGCACTGCTTCCTGAATCACCACCCCACGTCTCCCCCTGCAGCTGAGCTAAAAAACACACACACCACCACCTCCACCACCACAGCCGGTTTGGGATGATTGAAGAATCATTCCTATTTTCACTTATGTTAGTATATGTGTGCACTGACAGATTACATAGAAATATCACCCATACTTCAGACTTCATCAGTCGGTCTGCAGGGACTGTTTCCGAGTTTCCTGCACATATGTGAACTGCAGCTTTGCTGGTTTGTAACCCCACCTGGAATATGTGCATCATGTCTGATATTGCTGCACTTTTATTTTGAGTTTTCCACTTTTTTTCCATTCTTACATGATCACAGCCTTTTCTTTTACTTCGTTAAGTTTTATCCCTGCATTACACAACACAACAACTGAACACGGCTCATCTGATTATAAGGAATAAGTTGCATGATCCTCATTTTTAAATGAACCTCTTCAGCAGCAGTGTTTATGCTTGGTGCTTTAAATTAAGGTCAGGTTGAGACTTCTAAAGTTACTATTGTCTTTCTTTAAAACAGCGCAGATAAGCTCTGTCTGATAAACCATTATAATCTTAGCTGTGTCAAAAGCAGTGCTGAAAGGACAAAGATTCATGTCTAATTTACTTATTTTCAATCTTCTCCCACATTGATGAATCGCTAAGTGTACCAAGCAGGTTGGGAAACTTCTACAGCCTGTCAGCAAAATATTTTCATGCACCCACCTGTCACTTAGTGCACCTTAGTGTAAGTGGATGATAAAAATCACACACAAGTGCAGCCTGTCCACAAGTTATTTAACACATTTCTGTGATGACAATAGTTGAGTTTTTTGTCCTTACAGCTGAAAATCCTCAATTTCTTTATTTTTCATATTAACCTTCTGCAGGGTTTTTGGTGTTGTGAAGTTGTGTGTAGTTTTTGTTGGGTTGTAAGATTTTATAATCAGTCTTTGAGAGTGAACCATTATGAAAGGAATAAAACACGATTAGTGTGTGATATGAAACCCTGGAGAACAGTCTGTACTTGATGTGTGTCTCATGATTTAGAGGACATACTAGTACAAGCACAGACACATTGTAATGCATTTATCTTTAGAAACAAATAATACTGGGTAGGAGCAAAATGCTGCTTGAAGTTACATTTGCATCACATGCTGTCACAACAATGAAGGGAAAAGGTTGAATTGTTGTTCATGAAGTATTTACTGGAAAACCACACACACACACACACACACACACACACACACACCCACACGCACACACACACACACACACACACTTCACCCCACCCCAGCCGGCCTCTAATCTGCACTGTTCCACCCTGAGGGCCTGAGGCCGGGGCAGCTGCTACTGAT
>OOFC01050654.1:13960-28956 GCA_900323345.1 Pseudochromis fuscus | reverse complement strand
ATCGCCGATCACAAGCCTCTTCTGCTCCACCCAGGCCCGCCAAGGTCACCCTTGTCAAGTCTCGCAAAAATGAAGGTGAGCAATACAACGTCCAAGCATCTGAATGGTAGACTTAGTAGATACTGGGTTACATGTTATTTATTTATTTATTTTTATTTTATTGTGAAGCAGGGTGGTTAAAAACAGAACACAACAAAAATAGTGTAGACAACAGTAGACAGTGAGGAGACATACAAACAACAGACAACAACAGAGCTTGCTTTCATGATTTGAGTGAATTCTGGTTGAGTATGGGGCAGGTTATATATATATTGGGGGGTAAATGTCCATGATTAGTGGTTTAAACAGGAAGGAGGATACTGGGTTACATTTTTTACTACTATAGTAAAACTGCAACACATTCTACAATTAACTGTAGCTCACAGTAGGTCTAATCTGTTAATGTGATTTGCAGAGAAACAAATGATGTTTACACTGATGTTAATATTACTGTGTGATGTTTATTACCTGTGAAAGTAGAATACGGACTGCGGCTGGCCAGCCACATCTTTGTGAAAGACATCTCTCCGGAGAGCCTGGCTGCCAGAGATGGAAACATCCAGGAGGGAGATGTGGTGCTTAAGGTGAGAGGAAAAGCAAGAAGTTCTTGTATGAATTGACCTGCAACATGGGTGTTTAAAAGTGGGTGAAACACAGTAATGGAGAAAGGAACTCAGAAGCACATTATGAGATTAGAAAAGAGTATTGGGTGAAACAGAGTCCTGGTTCTCGGTTTTAGTGATAGTGTGCTGTTGTAATCTGTGAATTGCTAAAAGTGGCTCCCAGAGTGAGGTCACAGTTCATTATTATTCAGGTTCACCAGCAGGACACATTCCATCATTCCTTTGATATTTATATGCACTCAGTCTCTGAGTGGGTAAATCTTCACCTTCAATAAACGCTGTCTAAATCCAATTTAATGTCTCAAATTTACCGAAGACAAGTGGAGACATTTTCTAGTTGAAGTGTGATTACAGAACCAAAAACGATATACAATAATGCATATTAAATAGTTTTGCTCTAATCAATATAATACTGTATGTATCTGTGACAACACTAATAACATTGTAATTCCAATTATAGTATCTATAATAATCTATTATGGCTTTGTTTACTTATTTAAGCCATATTCTTTGTCATGTGATGATCCTTTATTTTTCAAAAGCACATCGTAGACGCCACAGAAAATCTTTGTAGCAAAGATAGTGCATCTGTTTGTTCTTGTACTGACCTCCTCCCTTTTCCTCTGGCAGATCAATGGCACAGTTACAGAGAACCTATCACTGATAGATGCCAAGAAGCTGATTGAGAGGTCAAAGGGCAAGCTAAAGATGGTAGTGCAGAGAGATGAACGAGCCACGCTGCTCAACATTCCTGACCTTGATGACAGCATCCCATCAGCCAATAACTCGGACAGAGATGGTGAGACAACAGACAACATGGGCTTGTTGGATGCAGTTAGCATCTGTTGTTTTTCTTTCCAAAAAAAATAAAAAATCTGGTAATTTTAATAGGTCATCAAATAACTTTTAGAATAAATGATTTTCTTGTTATTAAACTCAGTTTTGATTTATGTCATTGATTAAATGCTAATACAAGCTCAATTTACATTTCACAGACATTTCAGAAATACATTCACTGACATCAGATCATTCCAACCGATCCCACGGGAGAGGAAGTCGATCACGTTCTCCTGACAGGCCCGAAACATCGGACCATCTCCGTCACTCACCTCGACAGATCAGCAATGGCAGGTAAGCAAAGCACACACACACACACACACACACACACACACACAGCTGACTACTAATCTGGTGATGGGACACAGCTGTCGCACATGGCATAGTCATACATCCATCCTCCCACCCACTCCACTTCATACATCATGTTCTCACCCACAGGTGAGTGGGTGCTTAGTAAGCGCCTTGCAGCACTGATGCATAAATCAATTGATGAGGACATAACATGCATAAACCATCAAACTCCCTCTGGAGACATCAATGAGTTCCAATAATGGCTTCCTCTGCTGGAAAACTGGGGAGTAGAGAATTAGAAAAATTTACTGGGATGCAAAGCTAACAGCATTTAATAATTATACTTTTGTTGCCTTATTTAATTAGAGTTATAGGACATTTGCTTTTTTTAATGCATATTCTATGGTCCCATTTGTTATTATGCATGTGCAGTTCTTTCAACTTTTTAAAATGACCATACTGTCTTTTTGTCCTTCCTTCTCTTACGCCAGTTGGAGATTTCAGTAAGTCATTGCTCCTGTAGTTTAGAAGTGTCATAGCTTCTTGTAGCTGACACATAGACTGTAAAAGAGAGCTAGCAGACGACACACAAGTAGGTCGTAGGTTGTGTCAGTCAGTGTGGAGTGTGAATGAGATGAGGTGGCTCACTCTTGCAGACTTGAATCTAGTTGATTAATCAGGATTGGGGACTGAAACGGACCAGTGGTAAAGATATTTTACTGGATTGTAAAGGAAGACCACAGGAAATAGTTTTTATGATACTCTTAGGTTTAGCTTGAATCAGGGCTCTCAACCACTTGATCTGGACATGAACTATCAGTGTATTTCATATACCCACATTATCTCCATATTATAAGACTCTTCTGGGCCTGAGGTGGCAGACACAGTGGGCTGTCAAACCAAAAAAAGAAAAGGTTATCATCAAACTCATTGCTAATTAAATTGTGGCAATATTCTTCAATCTTCTGTAATTTTAATAAAATGAAGCACATGAGATGTAAGTGATATAAGTGTGAACTAGTATATTAAAGTCAAATTAGATAGTTAATCAAGCTGGTGTAGCTGCAGTGTTAGTGCACTGTGCTGTTGCTTGTTGAACTGTCAGGCTTATTACTTGCTTGTCATTCACATCATATGAGTAGATTAACCCTAAGTGCTGTGTTTTCAATAGATGGTACATTGTGTCAGACTGTGGAGTAACAGGCGAATGCATCTCTCTGACAACAGGCTTCTCTGTGTTTGTTTCGAACACAATGTTTTGGTCGCTCTTTCACTGATTCCTTGTATATTTTTATGTGCCAAAGGTTGTTTGTTGATTTTTGTACGACAGGATAATCTGGTGAGCACATGAATTGTGACGAGAGCCGTTTCCCCTGCAGGTGATTGTGGTTTAAGAAGCACTGAAACTGAGTCTGATGGTCACTAAACAGTGATGTAAGGGAATATTTTTGCTATCTCCCTGTTAAGGAGGGGTAGATGGAATTTGACATACTTCCCACAGTGCGTCGCCCCAAGCCAGATGGGTTGGTGAACCTGATTGGCTGCAGGGCTCTGAGGCATTCTTTTCCCTCAGACACAATTCTTGGAGTACAACAGATCATCCAAAAAAAGTCCCTTATCCAGTGTCTCCCATTGAGCGTGAACATGCTTTGTGACTGTGTTGTCTATAAAGGAATTAATATAAAATCCCTTTGAATAAGGATCATGGTTCAACTTACTGATACATTTGTGTGAGTATTTATTTTTTGTTTTTGAATTGCATTTAATTTACGTGGTGAAATTCTGCATTTCTTGTTTGTGTGTTGTTTTTTCAGTGTAAACATGCTAGTGTATCTATCTAGTAACTTTGTTGAATCAATTTTGTTCAGTGAATATTTTAATTTTGGAGATGATGGAGGAGACCAGGACTGTTTTGCTGTGTAGATATTCTGATGTGGTTGTGCAGCATTTTCTCTCTTGCTCTTTAACTTTCTCTGCATCTCACTTTCTTGCCTCCTTTCCTGTACTGATACTATAAAAATGCACAAGCGAGAGGATTGAACAGAGGGTTCTGTCAAATGGCGTTTGTCAGTGTGACGCCTATTTTAGCACCATTCTGCGGCAAGGAGCTGCAGATTTAGGCCACACCACACTCTGTCTCTGTCTCTCTCTCTCTCTTTCCCTTTCTCTCACACTTTCTTTGTCATTTATTCATTACACACTATGTCTCTCTTTCTACCATCACAATTCTCTCATTTATTTCCCCGGGATGCAACTCTCATTTAGCATTTTCAGTCCAGAACATGCTCCAATATAGGTCCCTCTGATGCTGATGCTGTTGACATAAAATTGCACAAATCAGGTTCATCTGTAAAACTGAATTGTTGGGAGAAGTGCTGGGATCTGAAAAAGGCCAAAGTGTGGAGTAAATACATGCTGCAGCTGCACAGAGTATCAGTCACTTGTGTGTGTGTGTGTGTGTGTGTGTGTGTGTGTGTGTGAGAGGTTATATTGTGCTGTTTTGTATTTGAGTTTTATTGTGTGAATGTTAGTGACTCCACTATACTGTATATTTTTTGGCTGCATGAGCATAAATGAGAACACTGGCATGAGGGAAGTTGTGTAATCTGAGCTGGTGGCACAGCCTGCACCTTCACTTTCTTGTACAAAAGCCTCTGAATACGGCTCAAGCACTGTGCCAGCAAACAGTCATGTGATCAGATTGGAATTCAACCATTGTTTTAAGCAGCAGAGCCCTTTCTACCCTGTTACACATAACTTGCTACACACACACACACACAGTTTTCCCTTATTTATTTTATCCAGGTTAAACAGGAACTTGGACTAAAAAGTATCCCCCCCTCATGAGTTTATACTGGGAGGCTCAGTTTGATTTTTCTTTTTCTACTTGTGTGCTTTTACTGGCAAAGTTAGTGTATAGTCTATGAAATGTAAATTTAGATTAATTTTCAAGAAAAATACCGTTTGGGGAAAAAAACATAAGCTGCATCTGCTCCTGATTAACTCAAACTGTTTGTGGGTGGAGTGTGGCTTTGTCACTGACACAGGCAAAACAATGGATAAAGAAATAAAGGGAAATGTCTCCTCTAATAAACACACAGTAGAGCCACACATTCTTCTTTTAATTGCTCATTGTCTTTTCATTCATTTTTTCCCCACCAGGCCTTATGATGTAGTTTATGGTCCATGCTACTTCCTTTACTACAAAGCACAGACAGGACATGCGGTCATTGTTAAACACACTGAAAATGGCAAAAATAAAATCTTTCAAGAGTGCACTAATTCAGAGTGTCAGCTTTCAACTGTTATTGCTCACAGCACTGACACTGGACTAAAACTCATTTGAAATGTGTTGTTTTTATTTATTGCAGCCATCCAAGTCGAGATGAAGAGCGCATATCCAAACCAACCATGTCCACACCAGTCAAAAGCTCTGATGACGGCGTCTTGTCACAGGCCAGCGACCAGGCCAGCTCCAGAGATGACAAACAGTTACCTCCGCTGCCTGGTAAAAAAAGTCCCCACCATTGTTATCACAGTTGTTCCAACTTTACATCTCCTAACCCTAACCCTGTCTCCAAGCCTTTAATACAGTGAAGTACAGTTTATGTCTTCATGAACTAAGGCTTCATACTGATGTAGTTTACTTGACTCTGTGCCAACGATAAATTATTTAACAGAGTTTAAAAAATTCACACCAAGAGTCTGATAAACCTCTTTCTGTTAAAAACACACAATCACAGCTACTGTTTGTGTATCTCTGCCACACATGTAGTAAAAGGTATTAAGGGTGATTTACAGTTTTACATGTCATCTCTTCACAAAGAAATACTCAATACACATGTCAACATCAGACACAAATACAACATATTTCAGAACAGTGCTCATCACCATGTGGGACACTTCATCACAGAGCATAACCTTAACCTACTTTAACAAGTTGTGTAGTTTTGCATGCTAAGTGGTTTCTTTGTGTGTAAGTGTGTCATTCTAGTTTGTGTCTTTTTTGTATTGTGCCAGAACCAAAGCCAGTTTATGCACAGCCTGGTCAGCCTGATGTGGACCTGCCCGTCAGCCCGTCAGATGCCCCTGTGCCCAGCGCCGCTCATGATGACAGCATTCTCAGGTAAACGAATCTCTGGACCGTGGAAAATCAAGAGCATATTTATTTTGTTCATTTACCTGAATTATGAAATGGTTGCCCTGAGTTTCTGGTCATCGTGTGTTTTCTCTCTGTTGTTGTACCGCCCTGAGCTCGTCTGAATAACTGACTGTGTTTTGTGTCTCTTAGAATGAGTGTTTTTCAAACTATAATTTGCTGACCTTTTTGCTTAACTCCTATCTGTCTACCTGTGTTCTCCCTGCAGGCCAAGTATGAAGCTGGTTAAGTTCAAGAAGGGAGAGAGTGTCGGTCTGCGGTTAGCAGGAGGGAACGATGTGGGGATTTTTGTGGCAGGGGTTTTGGAAGACAGTCCTGCAGCCAAGGAGGGGTTGGAGGAGGGAGACCAGATTCTCAGGGTACGCTGCACTCGTCGCTTAAGCAACACGACTATTGTTTTCTCTGTGCAATAACTTGACCATGTCTTTGTTTTGGAAAGAGTGACAGTAACAGCCTTGGTCAGAGCTCATTCATGTTTCTGTTTTTTGGAAGTATTAATCACAACTGTTTCCTTCTCAGTCACATGTTTGAAGGTGGGAAGAACATCTGGTGTTATTGTCCAAATAGATGAGCCGTAGCTGCCCACGCTAATTTAGATAATAAGTGATGAAACTATGTGATCTGTGGTCACAGTAGATTCAGTTCTGTGTAAAGAGATCTTGGGAATACAGTACAATGTATCCATCAGTGCGTGAGTCATTCCCGGGACTCTGCTTCATGTCAAAACTCCCCTTGTTTCCAGTGTGAAGACACAATAGGGGTCGTTCTGGCGTCCTGACCTCGGAACAGTTGACTTCTGTTTCACTGAACACTAGAGTAACATTGTTGACGGGATGATGGAAACTCACTTGATGTCAGTGTTGGATCCATTCTAACATGTTCATACAGCAGCGTTACACCTGCTGTGAAACTGTGGAGTTAAACTTATACATCAGGTGCTGAGTACATTGTTTATATATGTATATTTTTTTGAAACTACCATTAAAATATCACATTTATCTGATAAACAAATCTCCTTTTCTTGATGAATTAATGAATATAAAGTTCCTTATATTCCTCCCACTCCACATTTTAGACCTCTTCTCTGTGCCTGTGTGCTCTCCCCACTGTTCAAGCACAGTTCAGAGACTTCCAGGACATTGTTTTCCATCTTGTGATGGTTTCCCTTTGGTCATGGTGTGCTAGTGGAGATAAAGATGTCAAGCCCTTCTGTTTCTGGGAAGGATAAAGGTGTCTTTCTGTGGTTCAGTGACTCAGTCCATGTGTTTCTGGTTCCCCCGCTGCCCCTCAAGCAGAGTCAATAAACAGCAGTTATTGTGTTAAGGACAGCAGCAGGAGATCAGGGGGAGGCAGTGTGGTTGGAAGGGGAATACATCGCCTTGCTTCTGTTGAGAAGTTTTGCTTTTCTTCTGTTCCCGGGTGATAACAAAAAGTTGAAAATGGGGACAGAGCACACTTTAGTCCTGTAGCTATTAATAATTAGTTTAAGAATTTCAATGTATTAGGATCAAGTCTGCATAGACTACTTCAATAACTAACACCCAGAGAGTGTATGCAAAAGTTGGATGGAGCCACATTGATGCCAGAAGCGATCATATCTGGATAAGAGGGTGGAGCTAGGAAACAGCAATCATATAAGACCTGTCACAACAACAAATATACCTTTTTTTAAGGCCTAATATGCACTTAATCATGAAATTCTTTTCAGATGGGCCACAGGGACACTGATCAGAAGTGTATTTAGCTAAAGACATCAGAATACAAACAGATTTCACTGGTGATTTTTGAATTGAAGCCTGTTAAAACCAGATTTATTTATTTATTTATTTATTTTAGTGGCCATTAATAGTATTGCACTCCTTAGTACTTCCACACTGGTTCCACTTTTTATACTTGGCTAACAATACAATCTTTCATATGCAGTCCGTGATACTATGTTATGTTAACCACCAAGTTCATTCCCTCTGCTTCGGCAGGTTAACAACGTGGACTTTGCTAACATCATCCGGGAGGAGGCTGTGCTATTTCTGCTGGATTTGCCAAGAGGAGAAGAAGTAACTATTCTGGCTCAGAAGAAAAAAGATGGTGGGTGATTGCAGCGTCAGACACTGTGTTAGTAGTGTAAACATGTCAGAGCTGTACATTAAAACTCTCATTCTGATCACCTGGTATTTTCTGCTTTGGCTTCAGTGTATCGGAGGATAGTGGAGTCGGACGTGGGCGACTCATTCTACATTCGGACACATTTTGAATATGAAAAAGAGTCACCGTATGGGCTGAGCTTTAACAAGGGCGAGGTCTTCCGCGTAGTAGACACACTCTACAATGGCAAGTTAGGCTCCTGGCTCGCTATCCGAATTGGCAAGAATCACCAAGAGGTGGAAAGAGGCATCATCCCCAACAAGAACAGGTAAAATATGTCACACCTTTTCATACCTGTAAAGCTTGTTGTAGCACTTTATGAATGAGCAAGGGTGGAGGCAAAGGAAGAGAAGCATTGTGGCTGTTCTGAGTTGCAAAACGTGTCCATTTTCTTATTGTTCTACTGCAATTAAAACAATTTGTACTGCTTGTTTGCTGTGTTACTGGAAAGTCTTAGTTTTGTGTTATAGGGTTGTTTAAGTAGGGCACATCCTATGTGTCAGCTAAGGATAGGCTGTGTGGAGTTTTGTGAGATGTCTGTGCATCTGAGGATATGTAGCCAACAGCATGTAGCTCTGTCTCAGCCTGTGGCAGTGTTTATGCAGAAGTTCCTCACTGTCTGTTCACAGAAAGGATGGACGTCTTCCACAGACCACAAATATCTTTATCATGTGTGTGTAATCTGATAACCATCTACGATACGGATACAGGAACTGCAGTGTACTATGTTGCCATGGCTTTTCAACAGCTGACAGTGCAGTACCTTGATTGCACTTTTGACTGAAGCCTGAACCACAGTGTTCATGACTAAACCTGACCTTACACCCACTCTTCCCTGTGCAGAGCTGAGCAGCTGTCCAGTGTCCAGTACACCCTCCCTAAAACACCAGGGGGCGACAGGGCGGACTTCTGGAGATTCAGAGGATTGCGAAGTTCCAAGAGGAATTTGCGGAAAAGCAGGGAGGACCTGTCGGCCCAGCCGGTTCAGACCAAATTCCCTGCCTATGAGAGGGTGGTGCTGAGGGAAGGTAGGAGTACAGAGGCCGAGCCAGTTACAACTGTCAACTAGAGGCTCCCACATGTCTTTATTGTACTTTCTTGATACCTTATCTTCTTTCACTCACATATGATAGAGGTGACCAAAGAAGCATTTTTCCACCTCAGAAACAGAGATAAGATGTCATGTCATTCAATGATGTGGAAGTTCTCATCCATGTCTTTGTTTAATCTAGATTAGACTATTGTAATGTCGATAAGCCAGGTTTGTGAGGCCTGCAGATAGTTCAGAATGGAAATAAGGTTTTATTATTATCATTTATTTTATTCTTAGCGCTCTATACATAAATGTATTATTACTATTATTATTGTTGTAGGAAAATAATTGACTTAAAGTAAAGAGCAGTTTCTTATAGGAAATACAGTGTTGGCTCTGAGCTAACTGGACAGTGTTGTTGAGCCTGAATGTTCTTCTTTGTAAGATCTGAAAAAATAAAAATGCGTACATTTACAAATCCATAAGGTTCAGAAAACCTACGATCACATCATATATATTGAGATGTGCACCAGTAATCTAAGTAGGCTGCTGCATTGAACATATCAGCAGTTACTAACTGTGATGAATCACCTGATCATCTCCATCATTTGGTCTTGTTGTAATGCAGCTGGGTTCCTGCGGCCGGTGGTTATCTTTGGGCCGATAGCAGATGTGGCCAGAGAGAAACTGGCCAGGGAGGAGCCGGACATTTTTGAACTAGCAAGTAAGTAACAAAGAACCTATTTCTCTCTCTCTCATGCTCATGTTTTGTGTGGTGTCCTACTGAGCATCTTGAAATGTGAAGAGACTATTATGGATCCTGCATTTTTAAAATCCAAACATAGCTTTACATGTAAACATCAGAACCACTGTGATTGGGATATTTTGATCGACTAACACAGAAAGACAACTAAATGTATTTAAGTTTGGGGAAATATCTTATTTGGGGTTTTTTTGTAAGTTTCCTTGTCTTCTATTAAGAGACGTGTCAGGCATCACTCCTGCTTTTGATTCTCTTTTCTTCCTATAAACCTGCTGCTAGTGTGAGGGTGGACACTGCGTTTTAGGGCTACAAAGGCTTAAAAGTATATAAATCACATATTTAAATGTTAATTTGTTAAGTAATTGTTGCAATCACAGATCACATGTTAACATTTGATCCTTTTTCCACATAGTTACAACCTACATAAGCTTAGACATATTCCATTTTAGTAGTTTTTCCCTTTAGTCTTTAGTACTTTTCTGTAGAAATATACCATTATTTTACTCAGATTTAAACAATGTAAAAACATATTTAGTTTAAAAGCCAACAAGTTGTCATTATTCATGAGATCCTGAGCAAATTTCTTCAAAAAATATTTTAGTTTCCCTTTTTCTAGCTGGTTGGCTGCCTACTTAGAGTCCTGTCATTACTAGCAGATATTTCCAGTTTGTCTCAGTATGACTGTTAGTCCAGTTAATCAAGTTGTCTGTTATTTCCTGTTTATACCTTCTTTCTTCTTTTATCTCTGTTTATCGTTCACTCCTTCAGACTCCAGGCAGAGCTGAACACTCCTTTTCAATTTCAGTCATCATCCACCTCCTCTTACTTGTTGAAATTGCGAGCTTCTTTAATGTGTGGTTTTCATTCGAACACTCACTAAATTTTAATTACTTGAAGTGCACACGCGCACATGCCAGCGCAACCAAACACACACTCAGTACACACCCACATAAAAAGTGTTTCCATTCCTTGATGTTTATTTGCACAACTCCAGTGATGTTTGTGTAACTTTATTTTCTTTTCAGAAACACAGCAGCAACAAGGAGGGGAAAGTATGTCACCTAGTGTATCAAATTTCATGTGTTTTACTTGAATGACAGATAATCTATAAGCTAGTGTTTGATGGCTAGCTCCCTATTCTGTAGATATGTAAACAACAACCATTGCCTGATTAATGCATACTGGGGAATATCACTTAATTTAATTTTCCTAATCACATTTGGCAGTAACTCATCTGTCAGTATAGTTTAGTAGTGACACGCCTTAAACATGAGACTGAAGAAGTTTAGTATCATACTGATTTAGAGCGAGTAGGACTAGAGATAAATTGCAAACTTATGTTCATTAAAGGTCCTTTTTTGAAATTGTGCTTGATTGTAAACAAAACATAGTTATTACCACATTAATTTGAAATGTGACCAATGTGTAGAATGAACATTTGTTTGCTGTGCACAGTTTGAGTCTCTATGCAGCTCTGTGTCAGTGTGATATCTTTAATTATTCCTAGCAATAAGAGGAGATTAGTAAATGGTGATCAGCTTTTTTAAAAAAAAAAGAAAAAAAAAAAAAGTATACATTTTTGCAAACATTTTCTAATTAAATTCAGTGGTATTCCCCCTAAACGCTGGTTCATCATTAGAATGACAACAGCTGGGCTGCATGTCAAGCCGTGCAGTTTAACACGCAGAGGAAAATTAATACTTACGTTAGCAGTTAAATGAAAAGATAATAAGTGGTGATAAGTGATGGGAATTACCGGACTAGGAATGTTGACTTTTATGGTTTGCACATTTTTTATGTTTGTTTTGGGTTTTTTTCACCTTTTTTTTTCTGACCTGCCCATAAATTACTTCACATTACAAGTAAAAATAACTGCAGCACATCAGTGGGACATTAACTGAAAACACTATTAAAAGTTCAGATCTGTTCAAAATATTAAGCTCTATATTAAACAGTCTGCTGTATTATTCATATATTTTTATAGATCATTAAACTACACGGTGATGGATGTCTTTTTAAAAACATCTAATAAACACTACTGGTGGGTTTTTCATATAATGAAATAAATCTGTGTGTGACACATTATTTCAGAGTTTAAGTGCAGGACCTAAAATAAAGGAGCCTAAAATGTGAGAATAATGAGACATTTTATGACACAGAGTGCAGACTACAGTGAAAAGTGTGCTCTCACTCCGACAGTGAGGTTATTTACAACTGAAGTGTCAGATTTTACACAAAGCTTTCAGTGTTGTGTTTGTGTGTATGTGTCCGTCACATTTTGATTATTGTAGTTTTGAAAATGAAACATAGTTGTCTTTATCACTAACAGAAATTACCCAACCAGTTACAGAAAAACAAGAACAAAATTGATATTTACAAATTTCTGCATACGCTTGAACCTCTGCATGCATGGCTATATTTATTTGCTCTTTCTTAAACTTTGTAAATTTTTTGGATGACTGTGCCCAGTGTTTGCAGACCATAGATCCTATTAGAAATCAAGCCTGTCCCCCATGGTGTGTTTAAGTCCTTACTATACTGAACATCCTGGTGAGATGACTGCCCTCTTTTGAACCTTGTGTTTCTAGGCAGGAAACCATTGCTTATCTTTGTTTGAATCATAAACCCCTCTTCACATCCTTGCTTAAATCCCCCAGGCTTACAATGACACTGTATTCTCATTAATCCCAAATGACCCTCCTGCTCTTGTATGTGCATATTTAATGTCAGTGCTCCTCACATAACACATTTCCTGCACCATCATTTACACTGCTACATGCACTTGTACACACATATTCATAAAACACTGAATTTTATTCCCTAAACCCACCCAAAACTACCTAATGACAATGCATGAATTGGCTGCTGTCCTCATTTTGTCATTTATCTCTATTATGTAGCTGTTTTCATAAGCGTACACTTGTCCTCTCCTATATGATGATTATTGTTCTTTATTTAACCGTTCTATTTATGGGAGTCGACAACTGCACGCTACAAAGATGTCTAATTGGGGCACAGCCTGTATTTATTGTGGACGGTTTCTAGTGTCGGTGTGATACACTGACTGTGTCCATTTGTCTTCCGTAGAGAGTGAACCCAGGGATGCAGGAACCGACCAGAAAAGCTCTGGCATCATTCGCCTGCACACCATTAAACAGATCATTGACCGAGTGAGTAACACTGGATATAAACGCGTCGATGTTGAACAATAAAACACGATCTACAATCTAAACATCTTTTGACAGATTTGTTCTGGTAATAAAAAGATGGTAACAAGACAAAATGTAATGCACAGCTCACTGCTGCCCTCTGGTGTGTCACATCAATAACACACATATGATATATTACACATTTACTAAGCAAATGTTTGTCTTTTTATGTGTTTTCTGTATGTGAAGGACAAGCATGCAGTGCTGGACATTACCCCTAATGCAGTGGACCGTTTGAACTACGCTCAGTGGTATCCGATTGTAGTGTTTCTTAACCCAGACACCAAGCAGGGCGTCAAGAACATGAGGACCCGCCTCTGCCCCGAGTCGAGGAAGAGCGCGAGGAAGCTTTATGAACGAGCCCTCAAATTAAGGAAGAACAACCACCACCTCTTCACCAGTGAGTCCAATGGGAGGCGGAGGGGGGAGGGGGGATGGAGCATCCACAGTCCAGGAGAAGGGGGTTAGCTTGAATGGGAGAGATTTTACATGTGGTCACACTCGAGCTGTCTCCAGGTCACTTCTCAGATTTGACACATCCTCTCTTCCTGTTGGGAATGTGCTACGACCGAGCTTCAGGAGCATCTGTTGATGTTTAATGCAGAGGAGACAGAGCATTTCTCTCAGCTCACCTCTCAGTCCACAGACTCTTCTGTCCAATCACCATTTACACAATGAGCTACATCTGTACCTTCTCATTTTCATCCATTTTCAAACAGTGAAAAGTTAGTTTTAAAATCAGGCTGTGCGATATATTCTAAAGTTGTTATTATCCTCAAAGACTGATGAACCCTGAGTATAGTGTTGTACTGTGGGCTGTTCAAGAGATTACAAATAATGCATGAGACAAGGAAGTTTCAACCCACACATCTCTAAGATTTCTTGTTATCTCCTTTTTGATATGGAGGCAGAGCAGCTCCCTTACTTTCACATATGAACCATCTTTTCTGCAAATGCCATGATTGGTTTATACACTTCATGCAAATCATGATACTTAAGATAACTGCAATCATGTGTGTGCTGTTACTATCAATGTCTTTATTCACACTTCCAAAGCATCATAATTGGGTCTGAAAGATTTCTCTGTAGTATTTCACCAACATGATACCTAACTTGTAAAAGTGGCAGAGCATGTTTTGATGATATAGAGATATTTAACTGCTAACTGAACCTGTTTGTTCTGCCCTCTTTGTGCATTAGCAACCATTAACTTGAACAGCATGAATGATGGTTGGTTTGGAGCACTGAAAGAAATAATCCAGCAGCAACAGAACCAGCTCGTGTGGGTTTCAGAGGGCAAGGTACGACATGCACACACACACACACACACACACACACAAACAACCAACCAAGTGGGCGAGTATTGTCTTTTATTTACTCCCCTTCTTATTTAATTTCTTTCTTAGGCTGACGGAGCAGCCGAGGATGACCTGGACATCCACGACGACCGCCTGTCCTACCTGTCGGCGCCGGGCAGTGAGTATTCCATGTACAGCACTGACAGTCGCCACACCTCAGACTACGAGGACACGGACACGGAGGGTGGAGCCTACACCGACCAGGAGCTGGACGAAACGCTGAATGACGATGTGGGTCCACCCACGGAGCCCGCCATCACCCGCTCCTCTGAGCCCGTCCGTGAGGACCCGCCCGTCATCCAAGAGCCCCCTGGATATGCTGCCTACCAGCACACAGTGCAGCCGAACACCCTGAACCGCATCGACCCAGCTGGGTTCAAGGCACCAGCGCCGCAGCAGGTAGCGTTTCTGAGAGCTGTCCGCCTCCCCTGTTGTCTGGAGGACGTGGTGTGCGTTAGAAGGGTTTTCTGGAGGCGCTATTGAAGGCTCCTTGTTATTTTTACAGTTATTCTATCTACTGTTACAGATCAATATCAGTG
>OOFC01050654.1:1964-13940 GCA_900323345.1 Pseudochromis fuscus | reverse complement strand
AATATCAGTGGGAGTGAAAACTTTTGTGGTCAGGTATTTATCGTAATATATAAATATATATATAAAAATTATATATAGTATAATATATATCTATATTTATTATATGATTTATTTTATCTATTTGCCTCTATGTGTCTGTTGACTGATGTTTGTGAGTGTGTGTTTTTTTATTTTTGAAAAGGAAAAGAACTTGATAAGTTTTACTGTTACTCTTGTACTCTGTATTACCGCAAGCTGTCTTATCAGTGTGACTGTTGCTAATGTCACTGGGAAAAAAATAACGTATGTTGGTCCAAGTGTCTGTACCGGTACTCACCTATGTGCACTTCCTGCCTTTGTTCTACGTATGATTGGGACTGTGACCCGAAAGTATAATGTGCATGTTAAAAATGCCAGTGTTAATCCAGTGTACCTGTGAAATGTATTTATCGATACCCAATTGGCAGTTGTGATATCCAAATCTAAACGTTTGTCATCTCAAGATGTGTTCATGAGCATAAAGGGGGAAGAAAACAACTTACTGTATTGTAACCGTAGAATTAAACTCCAATTAGTATTCTCTAACAATGAAAACTTGTCCTGCTGCTAATTCCTAACTCTCACATGCCATTGGTTGATCTACAGCTACAGTAAATGTGGATGTGGGTGATTGGCTGTTTGCATTAGTGTAAGCCATAGGAGCAGGAGAGGGGCTGAGAAGGTGGTAGTACTTGTTAGGACTGCACCATAGTGTGTCAGCACGTGTTATTAAACATTTCTGAACCACTTCACAGAAAGCAGAAGCCGCTGCCGTCCCTAGCATCTCCCAGCAGCCTGAGCCACTGGCTGAGACAGTGCCCCCTGCTGTCGACGTTACTGTAAAAACTGTAGGGGCTCTGAGCCCTGATGAGGCTCCGGCAGCTCCTTACAGCCAGCCAAGCCCCATCCCAGAGGCTGGCTCACTCAGGAGGTCCACCCCTGAGCTAGCCCCTCAGAGCGTCACACCAGAACCCCTACAGTCTGGACTGGCCAGTTCAGAACCCAAGGTATCCATCTGATCGTCACTGGACGCTCCGTGACCTGGCCCGGCTCGGCTCGGCTCAGCTCGGTCTGACCTGGCTGACCTCCTGTGCTGCTGCTGCTGCCTGTCTACCTACCTACCTCCTGCTGCCACGCTTCTCTCTCTCTCCCTCTGCCCTGCATGTCTGCTGACCACATTGCTGCCCAGAAGAGACCAAAATATGCGTGTGTGGGCGGTGTGTGTGTGTGTGTGTGTGTGGGCGTGTGTGCATATGCCAGAGTGCAAGCAAATGCCGGTAAACAACAGTGGGCTTGGAGGTTATGACTGCGCTGATGTGGCTACATGTAGAAGAGCAGTGGGAATCCTGCAGCTTTCACTGTTGCTTATCTTCTTTGCATGGCTGCAACATGTTTGCCTCGTTAACTTCTAGCAGTAGATCTGTGTGTGCTGTATTTATCAGTGCAGATTGAATGGATCATTTCCTTGTAAAAGTAGCCATTAAATTTCCAGCCCTTTTTGTTTGTCTTTAAATCTGTGGTCTGCATGTAGCCACAGACACATAGCATTTGGCATGGTAACATCTAAACAGAACTGTTCTTCAGATTCGGGTGGATAATTAATGGTTACTTCTCAGATATCAGGATTTTAAATGTGCTGTACAATCAGTACGTGCTTGTATTTTTAAATATTATTGTGGAAGTTTACGTTGCCTTTTACAGTTTCACCAAGACAGTGGGTGACATTTTTCGTAACTGCACATGCTGAAATGTATGCGTCATGTATTGGGGGGGGAAAAACCCAACAAATTATTACTCACATTATCCCAAAAAGACAAATTGAGAAAAAAAATGAGTAGTTTTACACTATAGTATGTAATGCAGCATTTTCCACAGTGTGTCAGTGAAGATGAAAAATGGATCCCATTGTGTTGTTGTGTGTTTTAACAACTCTGTTACTCCTTTTTTAATTTCAGTGTTTAATTTGGTGTTGCACTGGTACATTGTGATATTTTTTTTTTTAGCTGCAACACTTGGCTGTGCTGCGATTTCTGTTTAATCTACTATGTTATCTGACTAGTAACCCCTCCCTGTCAGTTTCTCTATTTCAGGTCTTTCCCTTCTCGTTTCCTCTTTTGCTTTTATTTTCAAGGACTTATTTTAATATTCCTTTTTCACCTTTCAACTGATTCTTATGCGTCAAGTTTTCACAATACATATTTTACAGTGTGTTGGTCGAGCCTGTGCAGCTGCTAACCTTGTTCCTCTGTTGTGTATTTGTTTGGTAGATGTTTCAGAAGGATCCATACAGCACAGACAACACAGGGAGAATCGGTCACAGCATGAAGCCTGTGACTTACAGCCCTCAGCAGGGGTACCACCCTGACCAGCAGCCATACAGAGATTACGACCACCCACCCAGTCGTTATGATGTCAGCAGCAGTGGAGTCAGCAGTGGAGGTGGTTACCCAGAACCAAAGTATCGTAACTATGACTCTAACCCGCCCTACGAGAACAGTGTGCCTCACTATGACCAGCAACAGTGGAACCCCTACAGCCAGCCGCTCTCTACTGCCAATTCCCAGGCCTATGATCCCCATTTGCCTTATGGTGACGGGCCTGACCCCCAGTACACCCCTCCTCTACGCTACGATGAGCCCCCACCTCAGCAGGGATTTGACGGACGGCCTCGCTACGGTAAACCGACAGGTCCGGCACCTGCACGTTACGATGACCCTCCGCCTCCTGCTCCGGCGTCCGATCTGCACTACGACCAAGATTCTCACCTGAGCACATACCCGTCAGCTGCTCGCTCGCCAGAACCCGCTGCCCAGCGGCCTGCCTATAACCAAGGACCAACATCGCAACAGAAAGGCTACAAACCTCAGCAGTATGAACCTGCCCCTGTGAACTCTGAATCCAGCCCCACACCTCCTCCTAAAGCAGAGGCCTCCTCACCGTCCCCTGTGGACATTTCAAAACCTGCACCTGCCAGAGATGAACATCAGGAGGATGACCCTGCCATGAAGCCCCAGTCTGTCCTGACGAGGGTCAAAATGTTTGAGAACAAACGCTCCGTGTCCATGGACCGAGCCAGAGACACAGCGGATTCCTCTGGAAACAGGGTAAGCTGTTTGGCTTTGTAGATGTTTATCATTTATACTTTACAGGACTTTACAGTAGTTACAGAACTTGGACATTTGCTTTTCAACATCTTGAGAAATCCTACTGATGAGGTTCATTGGTTTTACTATTACTTCAGGCAGCTGATTTGCCCTTGAAATCAGGAGGAGTCATTCCCAAAGCAAATTCTCTGAGCAACCTGGATCAAGAGAAGACCTTTAGGTAAGACAATGTTTCATTCAGCTCAATTTTTCTCACACATTTTTATTTGTTAGATGTCTTTTACATCTTCGCAGTCACTTTAACCTTTTTTTTCATACCTAACTGTGTTTCTACACCCACCCAGAGCCCCAGAGCCTCAAAAACCTCAGTCCAAGGTAGCCGATGACATTGTGCGCTCCAACCATTACGATCCTGATGAGGATGAGGACTACTACAGGAAGCAGCTGTCTTACTTTGACAGACTTCAAGCTGGCCCCAACAAGCCCCAACCACAAGCACAAACAAGCCACAGCTACGCCAGGTGATGCTCAGTCCACCAATACCTCCTTGTATTTTAGATATAATGTCTGTCTGGACCCTCTTTGTCTTCTTCCTCTCAGATAGGTGTAGTGCATTAATGTTTCTTTCTTTGTTGTTTTTTATGTTGTTACAGGACGGAGTCGGTGGAGAAACCAAGTCCAGTGGAGAAAAAATATGAACCGGTTCCCCAGGTGACGCCGTCTCTGCCGCCAGTCACACTGCCCAAACCCTCGCCTGAAGGTAAAATATACACAAATGTATCACCATGAAGATGCATGTGTGCTGTGGGTCTACTGAGAATTACTGCCTGTGCGGTGTATGCAAAATGACCATCATTTCATACAAGTAAAAACACACAGGCACACCACAACTCACTGTAGAGCTTTTTGGTTGACCTACATGACTCTTCCACAGCCAAGCCTCCCGCCAGAGAGGACACTGTCCAGACCAACTTTCTGCCTCACAAGAGTTTTCCTGAGAAGTCTCCAGTTAATGGCACAAGTGAACAGCCTTCAAAGACAGCCACTAGCACCGGGGCTCCGCCAACATCCAGCTACAACCGCTACGTGCCCAAGCCCTACACCACCTCTGCCAGGCCTTTCGCACGCATGTTTGACAGTCCCAAATTCAACCACAACCTTCTGTCCAATGACAAGCCTGAGAGCGCTCCAAAGGTAAACACATTTTTGCCAGAGGTGGTGCAGTGAAGTGATGTAAATATGTTATGATGCAATAGGAGCTGCACTGTCTAATTTCACTTGGACCATATCAAGTCATTGATGTTGCTGTTAATTTAACTCCTCAAGCCTTTAGCTCTGATATGAATTAAAACATTCTTAGTACAGGATGGTGGACAGGATGTTATCTACCTCCTGGTCCTCACTGTTCAGTTTTATACAGTTTCAAGTTCACTTTCTGAAAGTCTTCTGTAACTGTTTGAGCTTACTGACCTAAAATAACTGTTACATAAGGTATAATACTATACAAGGTGTATGTAGTTCAGTGTAACAGAATCTATTACATCCATTACATAATGTACAAACTTAAAGGTCATTTTCCTCCTCATACTATAGTCACTTTACAACAAAATGCCATATGTAATCAAAACAACAATACAAGTTTTATATGCAAAAAATACATTATTCATACACATATGTTTTTTTGTTTAGTTGCGCATCATCATTTATGTTAGTGTGAAAAATTAGTTTTGTAACAGACAAAGTGTAATCTAGTTTGCAGTCACAGGAACTTAGAACAACAATATGTTTTGCTGTACAATATATTTAAAACTATGATGATCATATTCCCTCCCTCTCACATTATGCACCCTCTCTTACCTGTGACTGCAACACAGCTTTTTATTCTGGGAGTGTGTTGGGTCACATTTTCTCTGCAGTCCTGCAGCTGTCAGTCAGACTCAGGCTGAAGCTTCACTGTGCTTCAAGTTATTTATCAAAGTCTTTTCTTTGCTTGGACCGTTAGACAGTTTGGACATCAGGATTTATGAAGTTACATTTGAATTTGCTTGGTTGCCACCCTGAAATTCATCATCTTTTTCGGTTTGTGGTGGTGGTTAAATTAATATCCTTTACTCCAAGCTTAAACTAAAGCCTCGCTGTTGTTGTTATCTTTACCTGCAGTTTGTTACAGGAATAATCCTTTAGAGCTCAATGAACCTACCAATAATTTCTCAATGCTCAGAACAGACAATAAACCAGATCATGGAAAAGCAGGACAGTGTGCAGTCGTCAGTCTGGCCAAAGGACAAGCTAATCAAATGCAGCAGATGTCAGCTACATGCTACTAATGCAACAAAACTCTTACTGTCTGTAGTGTTTTCTAGTCTTTGTTGCTGAATTGCATCTGTCAGTAAAATACCACACATGACATGTTAGTCTTTTGGTTGTTTGAAACAGGGCAGGAGCTCCAGTCCAGTAAAGCCTCAGATACTCCCACAGCCCCCGAACACAGACCATGACAGTGGCCTGGACACTTTCACTCGCACTGTGGACCACCGCACCAAATACCAGCACAACAACGTAAACGCTGTGCCCAAGGCCATCCCCGTGAGGTAACAAGCTCCGTCTGAGAACTGAGATCAATTCCAAGCTATTCTAGTGTATATGAAAGTGTGACAGTAAAGGAATCTGCCTTCCAGCCCCAGTGCCCTGGATGATGATGAAGATGAAGATGAGGGCCACACAGTGGTTGCTACAGCTCGTGGCATCTTCAACTGTAACGGCGGCGTTCTGAGCTCCATTGAGACAGGCGTTAGCATAATTATCCCACAGGGCGCCATCCCTGACGGTGTGGAGCAGGAGATCTACTTCAAGGTCTGTCGAGACAACAGCATCCTGCCACCACTGGACAAGGAGAAAGGTAACTATTCAAAGATGGAGGGATGAAGAAAGCCAGAGGAGTTTCCTTCATTCACATCTAAATGTTGGGATGTTCGTTTCAAATGGTATTTTGTATTTTAAAGTTTACATGTGGTTTTCTCTTGGAAAGTCTGGATCTGTTTCTAAGGATTCATTTTAATCACTACCAACCATTGAAGAGACAATCACCAGATACTAATGTCCCTGCAGGTTAAAAGACAGTTTGTTTTCAGTGTGTCTTATTGACACTTTAATAATAACAAGGATGCACATGACAATGTAAAACATTTACAGTGTTCAGTTTAACTGTTGTTTAGCTGTCCGGCTCAGTTATACTGTGTTTGACTCTGTTTGACTCCCGGTGCAAACTACAGACTTGTTAACGACTTGACCTCGGGGCAGTGGTTTACTTAACCTCAGAAGAGTCTAAAACAACTAAAATAGGGTGAATATTGAACTCACATTCACCAGGTTCCCAGAGACACGGCTCCAAATGAATAATATTGTTGCTTCATTATTGTAAATATGTAAATAATGATTTGTTTTACATTTAAAACTAGGACACTGTTAAAACAAACAATCATAATTTATGTTTCCTCCAGTGTAGCTTCTGCATATCAGTATCTGTCAAGTCTTCAACATGCTGCTTTTTGACACGTGGATGTGATATTAATCAGTGAGTTTAGCTGAAACGAATAAAGTCCTTAAATTTGGATCTGAACTGTAGATACTGTATGGCCACACTGTGGATTATGTAGAGTTACTTCACCAAATGACAGAGCTTGTAAGTGGCTGTTGTGTAGCGTAAACACACTCTCTCTTTATCACATTTTAGTCTGTAGTGTGTCTGTCATGCTGTGATATGAATCAGTGTTGTCCTAACATGGACAGACACACTAAGGATCACAGCAGGAGGTCATTGCTTCTCATTGGAAAAACCTACAATAACTTTAGTAAAAAAAAAAAACACCTGTGTGCATATAATCGTAACCATTCTGAATTGAAACCATGCTTTGTGTTTGTGTTTGCAGGAGAGACTCTGCTCAGCCCTCTAGTGATGTGTGGACCTCACGGCCTCAAGTTTTTGAAGCCTGTGGAGCTGCGCTTACCTCACTGTGCGTCAATGACCCCTGATGGTTGGTCTTTTGCTCTAAAATCCTCCGACTCCTCGTCGGGTATGCTGTGCTCTCTCTGTTCTTCGGGGTCGTTTGGGCTGGCTGTGTGACAAACTGAGGGTCACTGTTTATTCAGATTTTACCCCTGGCTTTGATTCTCTTCTTTAACCAAAAATAAATCCAGAAAAAATTAAAGATTCATAATGAATTCACTCTCAATATCTCTCCGAATCAATCTAGGGGGAAAATCTGCTTTTTTCCATTATGATTATTATTATTATGGCTTTGGGTTGATTCATTTTCATCATTCATACTTCCTAACTCACCGACACAATTTGCTGTATATCACTGGTTTTCTTTCTGTGAGGTTTATTCATTTAACATGCTAAAACTCACTACGTCTTCCTTGGTTTCTCTTGATTCATCTTAACAAGTTTCTCTCATTTTTATTTAACATGCATGCACCGGATGCTTGGCCGTACAGTACTTGAATTTCATCAGATAGATTTATTGTGCATGCTTCTCTGCTCACAAGGATTTGTTCTCACATAGCCACCCAAATCCTGACCTGAAGAACAAAGCTTTTGTAGATGTTCTGGGAATCGGGACACTGTCATAACCAATAATCCCCGTCATTATCCTGCATCAGAAATCTAAAGTTTCCCAGAGACATCTTGTTATCATGTCAACATGTAGCGCTCTAAATTTATCCTCCAGCTTCCAGAGTGTTGGTATTTGAAGGTAGCTTTCAGGTGGGATGAAAATGAGTTTTTTTTTTCTCTCATCGATTTCAGCCTCACCTCAGTTTGTAAAACAGTCAGAAATCAGATCACAGAACGGCAAGAAACTCACTGTGGAGCTGCATTCAAGCAAATCTCCTGAATTAACTTAAACTCCACCAGCAGCAAATTTAGATGATTAGACATCTGCTGTTGAGTGACAAGGATTTTAAACAGCTAATAAAAATAACCCGTGTAAGTCCAAGTAAAGGCACCAATCAAAATACTGATGAATTTGTTTTGTAAATCCGTGTTTATATTTAGCATTGAAATTGGTCACTGTGGCATTTAGGACACAACAGTTACAGTAATGGAAATCAAAGTTATCTCTTTGAAAGACCTGAAACAGAAATAAAATAGAAATTGAACTTCTACAGACAAAGAAAAAGAAGAACAAAACTGAGGAGAGTGGCTCATTTCTTCTTCACACTGTCCTCCTCGTACCCCGTCTACAAGAAACGCTGGTAATTTTGGCAGTGGTCAGGATTAGCTGTTAATTAGCCTCATTTTAAGGATGAGACTTGGAGGCCTGAATGAGATGTCAGCTCACTCCGTTGTCCTGCTGAATTGTGGGAGGATTATTAGGCTGCGTGATAATCCTCTTATTGTGAAGCGAGGCCACTCTCCGGCCGTCTCCTGTCCCCATCTGTGGTTTTCTACTCACTTTGCTTCTGTGTTTTGCTGCTACAAGTTTCTGCATCTCACTGCCTGCTCTTAATCTGTGTGTTTCTCTCGTTCGTCGTGATCTCAGAACCAGTGAGACACAGTTTAGCTCAGTAAAACAACCACAGGCTGTTCATGAAAAACAGGATTTGATTTGAAAGTTATATAGATCATTAAAATAATTGTTTCAGCTTTTTTTTTTGCCAATTTGCTCAATGTTTTTTGTTTCAGCTTCACAGGTGTAAAGATTGTTGCTTTTCTTTGCTTGTTATCTGTTGGGCTACAAAGTGTTGATTTAAACACCTCTAAAGGATAACTTCAGCTTTATAGAAATCATAATTTCTGATGTACATTTTTGTAGTTTGAGGTAAAAAAAATCGAACTGACTAGGTCCCCCTGAGCCATTTCTGAATTCAAGAGTGCTAAATGAAAATCTGATTTATTATCTGACCTCCTGCCCTGACCTGTGCTTTCCATACAGGAAGAAATGAAGGAGGATTCACACCTAATCTTGTAAGGTCACAGGCTGGCATCACAGAAAGGACAGGATAGCGACTCATAACTCAGATGGAGTTTTTTTATTTGAAGTTTTAAAGATCTGCGCTTTGGCCGCCTGCCTTCTAAAGGATAAATTTTAATGTATTCTGTTCATCATAAATGTCATAAAGTGACTTGCAAATGGCTCTTTATTGGTGTTGAGGCTTCAGTGTGTGAAAGAAAATGGTCATAGCTAAAGGAAAGGAAATCAGAGAGTAGCTGGCAAGGCTTGTTTTACGCCTGCCTCAAATCGGCATCTGTGATGATGTCACGTACAGAGTGGACAAGTTTGTCCAGATGAGTTTTGTCTGAATGAAGGAAAGAAGCTAAAGACACTTTTGCAAACAGTTGTAAATTTTATAAAACAGGCAACAAGTTGTCAGGTCGACCACCAGAGTTCACTTGTCTTACCCACTGACACTTCTGCTGCTTTTCCACCACATGGGACCAGCTCAGCAGTGCAGCCACACAGTGATGACATAACAATGACTCTGACCAATAGGATTTTAGTCCCTGTTAGTACCTGGTCAGCTCCTTTTGGAGAGCAGGTACTAAACAAGTGGTATCAGGCTCCAGGTACTGTTTCCTCATGGAAACCAAACTGAGTGGAGCTGGTACATGTAGTCCATGTAGTCTCCAGCCTCCTGTTAATCGAGAAGCCCCGCCCACAGCCTACCAGTCCGAAAGGAGTGCAGGACATGGGATGATGAGCATCCTCCTCAATACAGAAGGAAGAGTAAAAAAAAAAAAAACATCTTCAGGACTTGAAGTGAACTAATTAGTTTGAGTGTGCCCTCTTCCTTTTATCAAACTTGAAGAGCAGGTCGTCTTGTTATTGTCACAGTTATCCACTCATCAGTCGGCCTTCAGAACCAGCCTCCACTCAAAACACAGGTTTTGCTCATTTCTTATATTTTGGGTGTTTAAACCTTCATTCTAGAGAACAACAGGTTTACAGACAGTGAAGCTGTTTTCACAATTACAGGCTGAAGGGGTGTCACCTGAAATGTGAACTCATCACATGTTCATACATAAAAGTGAATATGCAAGTGTGATGTGAAAATGTAAACCTCTGTATGTGTTAATGGAAAAATGAAGTCTTAAAACACTAGCTTTAAAGAAAGAGTCAGTATGAGTGAGGATGCTGCACACTGTGTACTGTATCGATGGGCCTCTGCTGAGCTGGCTCCTTAATCTAAATGATTAGTGGACCGTCCCTCTTGGCACAGGACCTGTATGTTTATAATTACAATTACACTCAGACCTCACAGTGACTGAGGTTTAATTTACAGTCAACAAGAGGCTGGGGAAGTTCAATAAAAGTATGAAATAATTTTTACTAGCCTCTTGTGTTACTGTGCTTGGATATGGGCAACATAACGGGCTGGTCACATGGCTCACAGATGATAGATATCAGGTTGTGCACTCAGAAAAAAAACAATCCTGTTGGAGGTTTGTGGTATAAAATAAGTTTGAATAGTGCTTGTAAAATGCATTGCAGCTTGAATTTGACATAAACAGCAGCTGTTATCACTCACCATCCCACCCATCTGTCTCTCTGTCCCCAGGTGACCCAAAAAGCTGGCAGAACAAGTCTCTCCCCGGAGACCCCAACTACCTGGTGGGAGCCAACTGTGTGTCTGTGCTCATTGACCACTTTTAAAGACAGACCTGCAAGTGGGATGTTACTGAATGTGGAACCATGGGGGATAACATGAAGAAGATGGACACACACATACACAAACATATACTGTACATACACTGACACACACACACACACACACACACACACACAAAATGGAGCATGAAGAAGACCCAGTCAGTGCTGTTTACTGCAGCCGCGGATGAAGGCGAGACGCTGAAGCTATTCTTTAAACTCTTCCTCAATTTGAAGTTTTGATGTGAAATGAAACCTTTGATGCATGCCCCCATGTCACTGAGGATCGATACTTATATATAAGGCAATGTTTAATGTAATTTTTATTTTTTTTTACATGAATATAAATGGTTGGATGGCGTTCGAGGCAGCATACATGCTTCAAAAAAATCTGTATCAGTATATTTATGCTATATATGCATACAGTATATATAGTAGTATAGAGAAGATTTACTAAAAGTTTTTATTCATGAAATCAAGTACCAGTTATTTTTTTTTCTCTTCAGGGGACTGAATATGAAGAAGTATCGCTACTTTTTTTTTTTCCACATTTAGGGATTTTTTACTGAAGGTTTGACACAGGTGGTGACATTTGCAAGTTGTCTGCTGAAGGAGCTGGTGTAACATGAGCTGGATTTGAACCACAGCAGCAGCAGCAGCAGCAGCACACTTTCAGAGACGTTCTTCCTTCACTCCTTCCTTCGTTCTTCCTCCTCCTGCAGTAATACCTTGTAGCTTATTTTTCTTACTACCACGTCTCTCCTTCCAGCCTGAGGGAGATCTATGCATGTTCTGTACTCAGGTCCAGTAGCCTCCTCAGTTTCTTCCATTTCTCTCTCTCTCTCTCTCTTTTTCTGCCTCTCCTCTTTTCTTTTTCTCTCTGTGCACTCTTGCACTCACACACAAATAAGCAGTGATGCCTTATCTGCAGATTATTCACTTTTCATTAAGAAAAAAAAAAAGAAATAAGTTATGATAAATTATGGTATAATGTCATTTGTTTTGCCATTTTATGTGAACCCACTGTATAAATGAACTTGGGTTTAGCACACAATAACAGTCAATAAAAGATAACAAAGGTATGCTCTTCTTTTATCTGCTATGCATTACTTAAAAAAAATACAACAGAAAAGAAGTGGCTGTAAATAAAGCTAGCATATTGCCTTGTTTCTTTTGTTTGTAAATGAACTTTTTGTATGTCTTTC